>JAHCLQ010000432.1:0-61801 GCA_023678885.1 Pogostemon cablin
GGGTACCCGCGGGTCTGGCCTAAATTAACACCCCCAGCAGAATGGCACCGCGGGGAGAATGAAATCAAGAGAAAGAATGAAATTGGGACTTGGGAGTGAAAGAAATCCCTAATTTTAGAAAACGTTTCCGACGGATAATGTCCATCGGTAATTAATAAATTAATTTTAAAAAATAATTAAAAATATGTGAACCCAATTGCATGATAAATTTACATAATTAAAAAATTCCAATATTTTACCGACGGATTATTTCCGTCGGTAACGCCGCTGAATAAATTATTAAAATATTTTATAACACATAATACTTGAACTTTATTTACCGACGGATACAAATCCATTGGTAATTTCAAATTAAAATTATTTTATTTTTTCTTTGCGATGAATACTAATCGTCGGTAATATATTAAAATTTATAATATAAATTTTACCGCGGATTTTAAACCGTCGGTAACCTCTTTCATAGAAATTATTCTTGTTATATATTTACCGACGAAATATTTCCGTCGGTAAATTTTTGAGAAATTATTGCTACGAAATAGTGATGAAAATAACGACGGATCTAAATTTCGTCTCAAATTCGGTCGGTAAATCCGTCACTAAATACTTTTAATTATTTTTTCCACCCAAATCGAGTTATTATGTTGATTTGTCGGTAATCCGTCGATAATTACCGATGAATTAAATCCGTCGGTAATTTCGTCGGTATCCTGACAGTTTCTTGTAGTGTAGGGATTGGGGTCGGGAGAGAGAAATTCTGTGTGATTTTAAAAACTTTTTACATAGTGATATTTTTCTCGGTCAGTGGTTTTTCTCCGATTTTAGAGTTTTCATGTAAATCCTTGTGTTGTTCTTTTTCTCAGTTATATTTTGTTTGTTCCAAGGAATGAATTGGGATCTGATAATCCCAACACGGCGATCCAATCAGCCATGATGACCACTGCTAATCCTCTTGATAACATCAATCAACCCATCAAGGAAAATGGTTTTATTAGTAGGCCCGCGGCCACACCTTTAGGCATCGGATCAGGAATGATTGATCCGAACCGTGCCCTTGATCCAGGCCTTGTTTACGATGCATCCGTACAGGACTTTGTGAATCTTGTTTGCTCCATGGGTTTCACTCCCGCTCAAATTCGGAGCCTCTTAAGATCCAAAAAATACAAATGCAAGAATCCGTCCTCAGATCTGAATTATCCGTCGTTTGTTGCTCTGTTTAGCTCACAAGAAATCGGGAGCACAATAACACGGACATTCCAAAGGACCTTGACAAATGTAGGAAACGGCGCGGCCACGCACAGAGTGAACAAAGACTCCCCTCCGAATACTGAGATCACAGTCGAGCCAGAGATATTAGAGTTTGCAACGAAAAATGAGAAAAGAAGCTACGTTTTAACCATTCGTTTTACAGCTGAAAATACTGAGCATAGATATGGTTCCATCACCTGGATTGAGAACAGTGGAGAGCACACCGTGAGAAGTCCCATTATGGTATCTCCAGTAACTAATTCTTTCCAATCCCACGAGATGTTGTATCAAAATAGAACTGAAAATCTAGTGTCATCTATATAGCTAGTTCTGAGTGAAGATAAGCCATGGCAAATGTCCACGTGATGTTGTCAAAGCAAAAGTGAGACTGTTTGTTTTGAATCTTTTGATCCAATGCTTTGATTAGAGGTTAATTTGTGGGATAGCTGGTTGGTTGGAGTTTTAAACGGGCTAAAATACTAATCCATTCCATATTAAATTTCTCATTTTTTGTTTTATACGATATTAAACTTCATCACCCAAAAGAAAAAAATCTAATCAATCTTCAATCCTAAAATAATTTTAATTACAAATAAAAAAAAATACTACATTACCCTCTAAAGATCAATAACATTGCTTTTTTTAAACCTCCAAAAGTCAATAAAATTGATTTTCTTAAACTTCATATTTACATTAACAACGCAGATTAAGTTGGGACGAAGAAAGTATAAAATTTAAAAGCGTTAATTGCATAAAAAATACTCACATTTGCTTTAGTTGTAAATTAATCCAAACTTTTAACATTTGGCAAAAAAAATCACCACCCTTGTGAGGTTTGGCAAATTGCACCCAATGGGCAGCCCTCCCTGCCCAATTGCTGACCTGGCAGGTCCAAGTCAAAATCAACGTAATCTCTTTTCCTTTCATTTCTCTTCTCTCTGGATCCTCATTTTTTTCTCCCTATTTGCACTTCCTAATTCTTTTTCCACTCAATCTACATTTGCTCACAGCAGTGTGTTATTCCTCACATTGCTTTTCATATGGAACGAAAGCAAGGATTTTTTTCGACTCTCAAGGAAGAGGAGGTAGTTCGTGGGTTACCGCCGGCTCGTTCTCGGAGTGGCCGGAGCCAGTCGCCCTCGGGTTTGGGCCTGTGCCGCTGGAAGAGACCCACCAACTTGGGTCCACCTGAAATGTACATAACGAGATCGGGGATCCTGAGACCCGGTGCAGAGACCCTCTCGCCATTGAGGGAGGGCCCGAATCTGAACGGCCTGGATTCTGCCGATCCGATGAGCGATAGCTGGGCCAGTAGATCTATCGGGTCCGTCTACTTTCACTTCTGGGCCGGGGCTATTCCAGGTCCGATCTAATGTTATTCTTCGGAGTGCTGGGTGCGCCGCCCCTGTGCACGTTACCAACAATGAACCTCTGCCACACCTCTGTATCAAAGATACCCCATTCTTACTTTCTTAGTCCCCCTCTCTATTTCCTCTGTATCTTCTTTCATTTACTGTTTTTTATGCTTTTCTAAATCCATGTTTTTTGGATTATAAAAATCGATTTGGGGGTTTTAGTGAATGGATGATAAAAAAAGATAAAGTATTTCTCTTCCTCAATGAAACTTTACATGTAACATAGATTGACAGTGGTGAGCGAGGAGAAGAGGGCGGCGGCGGTGGGTGATGCAGTGGGGCGTACGTGGAAGGAACTGAGGTTGAGCTGCAGAGACTGTTCGAATTTTGAGCAAGGAGAGTGTGGCCACGTGTTACGATCTAAATACGCATCTGGTCGATAAAGTATTTTTGTGTTTATTATTAACAGCACACGTGGCAATTATTTGCCAAGTCAGCAATCGGGCAGGAGTGACCTGCCCATTAGGTGCAATTTGTCAAACCTTATAAAGGTGGTGATTTTTTTTGCCAAATGTTAAAAGTTTGGATTAATTTGCAATTAAAGCAAAGGTGGGTATTTTTTACGCAATTAACCCAATTTAAAATAGTGGTGAGGTGTCAATTCCTCACCCACTTGGAAGACAAGATGAAATATACTCCCTCCATCCCGCCCAGCCCAATAGTATCATTTTATTATATTGGGTTTAGAGTATATTTCATCTCTATAGTTTAGATAATTATAATTTCACTCCTTAAAATTTAGGGTATCATTGTAATTTCACTCTTACAATTTAGGATATAGGTTTAAGATTTAGGTTATAATTATAGTAATTTCATTCTTCTAGAGGGGTGGAATGGAAATGAGTTTAAAATTCAATGTTTGGTTGGATGGTTTAATTCCAGTATTTCTATATTCATAAAGTAAGGAATCTCCATATCTCACTAATTTGGATACTTTTACTATCATTCCTTACCAATAAAATGGAATTTTATTTTTTTATATTTTTTTCTCTTATTAATATTTTTTAATAATAAAAAGATAATAATAATACAAAAATATTATTATTCTCAAAAATAAATAAATAAAATTGATTCCATTTCAAAAGAAATTTTACGAAAACCAAACAAAATTATGGTAATGATAGTAATTCATGTTATTAACCAAACATTAAAATTTTAGAAATCGTACCCTTTACAATTCCTCACTATTATCATTATTATTACCATTTCAATTCCTCTCAATTAACTAAACAGTCTTTAAGATTTAGAGTTTATGGTATAATTATCTTTTAATTATAATAAATTTAAAATGATAATTAAAAAAAACAATAAAGATAAATGGAAACCACATGCTCCACCAATTCATTTGGTGGGACGGGTTCCATCCGAGTTGCACTTATAATTTTATTTAATTAAACTTGAAAAAAGTCTATATATAAAGCACATAATGTATGATTTTGAAAAAAGTTAATTATCATCATATATATCACTACCTTAAAAAAAATAATAATAATAAAAAGCATCTTCCCCACCATTTAATCTGAGCAGCGCCTGTGGACCATATTCATATTCATTTATAGATATTTGAACTCCAGGTGCTAGATGTCCACGTCCACCTTGCTTTTGGTGTCCAAACCGAGTACATTGTAAATTTATTTTAAAATTAAATTTTCTTTTCTTCCAATTTCCATTTTTAAATTTTCGTTTTGCTTTTCCTTCAAATATATTCATATGTTCCTATTCCATATCATATTTTACTTCATATTTCATAATAAATTTTTAATAAAAAGACTATATTTTATTAAATGACCATTAAACCCTAACACATCTAACAGTAATTTAAGAATTAATTGTGACAAGTATCATGTTCATAGCTAGTTTATGAGATGACGTATTATTGATGTGGTTGTGATGTGTACTCGACTAATCAAACATAGGGAAATAGTGGGACAATACTTCCTCTCAGCTCGAGATCTTTGGGAGGGAATGTTGGCTTTTTTATTATGTAGGAACAATAGTACTCAAACCCGTCAAAAAAATAGAAAGCTCGACGAGTTCCATTCTGAGAAGCCTATTTTGATGGATCTATTTGCATCTTCCCGGCGGCTTGCTCAATGGATAGAGCGTGAGAATGTAGTTATTACTCTGTCTGAGGTCTAATGCTCGATATTTATAGGGGGGATAGGTTGAATTTAATCCGGTGCCCTTGGATTTAATGTGGCGTCGGGGCGGCAACGGATGCTGATTGGCGCGCCTTATAACGCTGGTGGTATCCCTCTTACTCGGTTGGCGGTAATTAAGGTTGGTGGGTCCCTCCAAGTGGGAGAGGAGTCATTGGGCTGGACTCCTGTAATGGGCTTAATCCAACAGTTGGGCCGGATTAATAATGCCCATCTACATATAACATGATTAGTAAATGGTATACGAAATAGATCCCACCCGCATATTCATATTGTTATTTATATTTGTTTCATTATAAAATACTATCAATTTCAATTTTCAATAAGGTGCATATGAGATCTTAAAAAAAAAAAGGGATTAAATTCTTTATTCCACATTTTATGTTTTATTGGTATTTCATAATACAAAAAAATTATAACTTACAGATGACCATTAAACTCTTAGGGCATGTGTGGTGAAGTTTGGGCATGATAATGAAATATGGCAAGAATTTAATGAATGAAATAGGGGATGCAATATCTTATTTGAAAAATAAAATATGGAGTAATATTTTTAAAAATTTTAAATCATTACAAACTAAATCATTAATTTAAATTATTAGAGGTAAAAAAGTAAAAAAAAAAAAAAAAAAAACTACTTGCAACATATAAATATTATTATATTTTTCTATTTACATGAAAAAAATAACACGAATAAATATATTAGAACGGATGTAATATTATTTAATCCGAAAGTGATTATTTAAATAAAATTACTTCAATGCAGCATTTGTGGTAGCTCAATATTTTTGAGTGACAAGTTGATGAAACGGCAGTTTTTGTGTGTTACCTTTCATTGAATTTCGAAAAAATTAGCTGCTGGAGAAACCATAATGGGGCTTCTCACTCTCCTCAATCCAGGTGATGAAATGTACAGTGAAAGAATAGTTCTTCTTCTCATATTTCTTCCCAAACGCTAATGTCTCCGGCACGACTGTAATCGACATCGTGTCCGGAGGTGATTCCACCTTCACTTTGTATCTCGCTGCGCTTTTTCCGACGTTTGTCACGGTCCTTTAAAATGTCCGTGTTAATGTCCTCCCGAATTCCCCTATGCTAAACAGAACAACGAAAGATGGATAATTCTGATCCGAGGATGGATTCGTGCAATTGTAGTTAAATCTTATGATGCTCCGAGCAGTTCCGGAGTGAGATTCATGGAGCAAACTAGATTCACAAAGTCTTGTACGGATGTATAGTAAATAAGACCTGGATATTCAAGGCGATTTGGATCCAATTAGGAATGGTTGATCCGAATCGTGCCCTCGATCCACACCTTATTTACTATGCATCCATACAAGACTTTGTGAATCTAATTTGCTCCATGGGTTTCACTCCAGAGCCTTTTAAGATCCAACAAGTACTACAATTGCGCGAATACATCCTCAGATCTGAATTATCCGCCGTTTGTTGCTCTGTTTAGCTTACGAGATGTCGGGAGCACAATAGCACGGACATTCCAAAGGACCTTGACAAAAGTAGGAAAAGGCGCAGCCACATACAGAGTGAACATAATCCTGCCAGAGACATTAGCGTTTGCAAGGAAAAATGAGAAGAGGAGCTACGTTTTAACAGTTCGTTTTACAGCTGAAATTACTGGGTATAGAGATGGTTCCATCACCTGAATTTAGAACAGTAGAAAGCACATCGTGAGAAGTCCCATTATGGTTTCTCGAGCATCTACTTTTCTCGTACTCT
Organism: Pogostemon cablin; assembly: GCA_023678885.1. NCBI lineage: Eukaryota > Viridiplantae > Streptophyta > Magnoliopsida > Lamiales > Lamiaceae > Pogostemon > Pogostemon cablin. Next base: position 6,557 of record JAHCLQ010000432.1, read on the forward strand.
ATAACACTCAACTTTTCTCATACTCTCTGTCACACTCTGTCTTTCACTCTTCTTGTTCTCTCACTCTCACTCTCACTCTCACTCTTTATTTATAGCAAACATAAGTCCGTGGATGTGACCAACCACATTAGTCTAGAATTCTTGATTATTACATTAAAAGATCATAGCTACCATTTTCATGAGGCTGCCGACATGGTGCATGCCTAGAAGAATATTCTAGAATATCTGCCGCCCATGCTTCTACTTTTAATTTTATCATGTGCTTATCCGAATCATTAGTTTGCCGATTAAGAAGATTCTGGAGATTCTATCACTTCTCGAGCTTTGTTGCAGCTTCTAAAATATTCGAACATTAAAATTTTTTTCTCATAGGCTTGGAATGAAGAAAGGTTGGAGCAATGCAAGGTCTACCACTTCCCTCTAATACAACTACCCACTTTACATATAATAATAATACTCCTTAATCCGGTACAAAAAGCAAACGGACAATTAGAACCACACGGAGGGAGTATAATGCGCTATGTGATCTTGGGGCAAGTGTCAACATGATGCCTGATTAGCGTGAAAATTTAGTCGAGCTAGAATCGTGAAAATTTAATCCCTTACAATTTATTAAATTATACCCAATGTGTCCAAGGTTGGTATGAAGGTCGGTATGGAGGGCGACGGCAGGTTGGTGAAGGAGGGGTGAGAATTTTTAGGGTGGGGGTATTTTGAAACTTTTAGAGTACAATTGGTTAGAATTGTTATAAATTTGTTTGTTGTTGGTATTGTTAATTTAATTAAATAAATGAATATTTTTTTAATCCTCCCATAAAATAACCTATAATTAAATCGATGTTTTAATATTATATATAATATATATATATATATATATATTATATATATATATATATTATAGATGTAAAATTTTGTAAGATAATTCTAATATTTTAATAGATGTTTTATTTCAAATCATTGTATCTCAATATTAACTCAATTAAGGTGATAAATGCAAATAACAAACTCAAATTTAATTATCTTAGTATATAAGATTTTTTGGAACTCGTTTAAAAAAATTTTGATATATTTTTTTAAAGCATGTATTGATTTTAGTATGAAATGCATATATTATATGTGTATTTAGAGAAATTGTTTGTGTGATTTTGTATGCATATGAGCACTTAAATTTTATTGTTTATTAGCATTAAAAAAAATTGAACCGATAAATTTCGTGTTATTCTGTAGTGCACTTGTTGTACCGATGCACCAATAGATTTTTAATGTAAAATAGAGAGGTTAGTGGGTAGTTATAAAAAATATTTTAATTATTTTATTTATTGAGTAGCGATGATAAAATGAAAAATTAATCTAATAGTTGAAATTATTCAGGTGCAGTAAGATTCATAAATTTCGATTAATATAAATTTCAGTTCAATTTCAGTTACTAACAACGGTTAATTCGATTTTTGAATTTCGATTCGGTTCGGTAATCACCATTGAAAAGTACCATCAGGGTAGTTGAGCCACAAACTTTAGAGTTTCGGAAAAAAAAAATGAGAAGAAGTCTCCTGGATTCATTCCCGCGTAATCTTTTAAGCATTAAAATTATCTGGGCAATACAATTTTCTTCTTCAAATATAGATCGTTTTCGAAACACAGAAAACAATGCATATATCCTGTTTGATGAAATGCACTTTAAACCATTGAAGTAAAAATTTAGCAACATTTTCTTAACATTCTCTCTTTATAAAAATAAGATAAAATAAAAACACCACAATAAATAAGATAAATAAAGAGAAGAATTGGGTAAATAATTGACAAAGCATAATAGACTCAAACTAGAATGTAAATGAGCTGAGCTGTGTGATGTTTTAAGAAAGTGAATGCTCCCAACAAACTTTGTCCCACCTTGACCAAAACGACGCAGTTCTCCACCACCTTCAACGCTGTCAGATGTACGTTGTCCTGTAAAATGAACGTTTATATGCCTCCCGTTTGATCTGATATTTTCATTTTGTCGGTAAGGTTTTGTTTATGTTGTAATTTGGTTTTGATCATAGTCTTTTCATTGTAATACTTCTGAAATAATTAAAATATAATGATTAAAGGAAAACTAAAGTCGTGCCTAAAGCATAAGAAAATTTAAATAAATGATAGTAATGAAACGACTCTGTAAAAATGGATGAAATTGAGTTTGCAATGTTTCTTTTAGTTTGGGTTATTTATAGTGCCTCTTGTAAAAAAATAACCGATTTAAATTGTTAAAAGTAATTGTCATTCAATAACTTAACTTTCTATCATTTATATTCAAATAGTCATTTATGGATCAAAATGCCCCTACACCCCCATTTTTTAATAATTTAAGTATTCAGTATCAGTCAGGGTGTTGGAGTCTGACACAGGATACAAACATCATTAGAGTGACTTGATTAAGTATTAAACGATTCCCTTCTCTATAATTTTAAGTTTTTAGATGAGATGATCATTTAACATAATATCATAGTCATGGCATAGCAAAGGTACAGGGTTCGAATCTCACCGCCACCCATTTATCAAAAAATTTCACATGCAAGACTTGAGGTAAAAATTAACCCCGCCTGCATGTGAGGGGACGTCTAACTTGATTAAGTATTAAATGATTCTCCTCTCTATCAGCTTAAGCATTTAAATGAGGTTGTCATTTAAAGACATCATGTCCAATACTATTATTATAACATCAGATGTCGTATTCAGTGTCAGAGCTTCGACACCTTAATCGACATACAATCCGACATCCGATGGTGTTGGACATGATATCAGTATTTTTTTCGAGTATCCGACACCATTATCTACACTGAATAATAAAAAAAAAGATGGGGCATTTTGGTTAAAAAATGATCATTTAAATATAAATTATATAAATTAAGTTATTGAATAACAATGATTTTTAACATTAAATTTTGACTTTTTTTTATCATTCTCCCTTATTTATAATAACATGGAAGAAAGTGAATGCTCCCAACAAACTTTGTCCCACCTTGACCAAAACGACGCAGTTCTCCACCACCTTCAACTCTGTCAGATGTACGTTGTCCTGTAAAATGAACGTTTATATGTCTCCCGTTTGATCTGATATTTTCATTTTGTCGGTAAGGTTTTGTTTATGTTGTAATTTGGTTTTGATCATAGTCTTTTCATTGTAATACTGCTGAAATAATTAAAATATAATGATTAAAGGAAAACTAATGTCGTGCCTAAAGCATAAGAAAATTTAAATAAATTATAGTAATGAAACGACTCTGTAAAAATGGATGAAATTGAGTTTGCAATGTTTCTTTTAGTTTGGGTTATTTATAGTGCCTCTTGTAAAAAAATAACCGATTTAAATTGTTAAAAGTAATTGTCATTCAATAACTTAACTTTCTATCATTTATATTCAAATAGTCATTTATGGATCAAAATGCCCCACACCCCCATTTTTTAATAATTTAAGTATTCAGTATCAGTCAGGGTGTTGGAGCCTGACACAGGATACAAACATCATTAGAGTGACTTGATTAAGTATTAAACGATTCCCTTCTCTATAATCTTAAGCTTTTAGATGAGATGATCATTTAACATAATATCATAGTCATGGCATAGCAAAGGTACAGGGTTCGAATCTCACCGCCATCCATTTATCAAAAAATCTCACATGCAAGACTTGAGGCAAAAATTAACCCCGCCTGCATGTGAGGGGACGTCTAACTTGATTAAGTATTAAATGATTCCTCTCTCTATCAGCTTAAGCATTTAGATGAGGTAGTCATTTAACAGACATCATGTCCAATACTATTATTATAACATCAGATGTCGTATTCAGCGTCAGAGCTTCGACACCTTAATCGACATACAATCCGACATCCGATGGTGTTGGACATGATATCAATATTATTTTTCGAGTATCCGGCACCATTATCTACACTGAATAATAAAAAAGATGGGGGCATTTTGGTTAAAAAATGATCATTTAAATATAAATTATATAAATTAAGTTATTGAATAACAATGATTTTTAACATTAAATTTTGACTTTTTTTTTTATCATTCTCCCTTATTTATAATAACATGGAAGAATTCAAAAATTACTTCGATATCTTTACTAACAACAAATAACTTTTATATCAATTTTAACCAAATTAATACTACTTTTTGGATTTTAATACCCCCATTATTCAACTTATAATACTAAATGTGTTCTGTGGTGAGTGTAGGGGAGTGTGTCGTTTCTAATGTCGGTACGGATATTGGTTCCGATGGAATGAATTTCGTATTTGTTTCGATATTGGTACAAATGTCGATTACTGTATCGGTGCAGCGACTGACATGGCAGTGATAATTTGGTCCTTATACCCAAGTTTCCCTTTAAAGGTATTTTAATTATTATGAGTATATATCATTTATTAAAAATAGAAATAAAATTAAAAAAATGTTGTTATTGATTTTTACCTATTGATTTTTGGTGCAATAATAATATTGCATGCTCTGCAACCATCTCACTTAACCATAATAAAAAGAAAAAAATAAATAAATCAAATTGCCCAAATTAAAATTAGATTAAAAAAAATGCCCACATTTTGCCTCATTTTTGAAGCACCCTTTTCTGTCAGTCTGTCATAGAAAAATATCAAAATTCATTCTTTTAAGTAGGGTTAATTTTAATTTTAATTATTTTTTATTTGTAATTTTTATTTTTAGTTATTTTTTTGTTTAATTTTAATTATTTTTGTTCAAATTTAATCTTTTTATTAAATTTAGTCCTTTTATTGTCCTAATTTTAGACTAAAATTGTACAATTTTTAACACAAAGGGCTAAATTGGACAAAAAATTATACTAAATTTGAAAAAAGAACTAAATTTGAATAAAAATGACAAAAATTTAACAAAAAAATAACTAAAATTACAAATTAAAAAAAAAACTGAAATTTAAATCAACAACACTTAAAGGATGAATTTTGATATTTTCTCCCTTGTCATCAATTTTGTCTTTTCTTTTGAGCAGTAAAGATTCGTTAACTGAATTTATTATTTAAATAACTGATATAATAAGTGGGCAAAAAAAATAAGGATCCTCACTCTCATTTTAGCGGGATGAATAGAAAATTTTGGAAAGAATATAAATTTGTAACGGATATACAAAAGTCACAGATAGGCAAATAAAGAACGAATAAACAAATTTGAGAAAAATACGCAAAAGTGGAATGAATAAACATATTTGATCCAATTAATTAAAGTAGAAAGAATCCAAAAGAATAGATAAACAGCGTAAAACAAACTCGAGGAAAATTAGTTTGACCTAAATAATCACATAACTAACCAGTGAACTAATTCATATAAAATAATAGCAATATTATAATATAAACATATATAATATTTATAAAAATTAAAGGTAAAAGATGATAAATTAAAAAAATTATAATTGTATTGTTGATAATTTTTTTTTCTTAAAAGTTAATTTCGTAAATTAGTTACAACGTAGAGCCAACTACTCAGTTGATAGTTTATTTATATTGCATTTTAGTGGGCACATCACCTGTTAATTCGTCTCACACAACTCCACTGAACACGTACTATGTAATGAGGGTATTTTAGGTATTTCATTATAAAATTGGGGTATTTGATATTTATAAGAAAGATATGGGCAAAAAAGATGTTGCTTATTTAAAGTGGAAAAAAAATACATTTTGATCACTAATAAAAACTTATTGGATATTGCAAGCTGTTCATCATCAATAATTGAAATGATCGCTTTCAACATGAGGTGTATATTATCGATTGCATCATTGCTGATTTTATGAACACATGATGCGTTTCATGATTTCAGTGAAAAGATATTGAATTATTTTAGTCGTGTGCAAATAAAATACAGAGAAAATTTTAATCAGTTTTGATTATTTTTGTTCAATTTTTATCTTTTAGGCTGGAAAATAAAAAAAAAAAAGTCTGAAAAATAGCTGGAAAATCACGGTAAAATATTATAGCCATTTATCTGTATTTTTTAATCAATTTTTTACCTTGTTTGTTTAATTTTTGAACATTCTATTTAAATATTTTAAAAACTTTAATAATTTTAATAATAATTTGTCATTTTGAACAATATTTATAATTTGGTTTAGTTGTTAGTATTAGATACTCCATATAATATATATAATTCATTATTACTCTGTGACGCAATCACAAAATATTATTACTATCAATTACTCCTTCCGTTCAGATTTAAGGGTGTCATTTGTTTTTTGGCACGAATATTAAGGAGTATTGTTATTTAATGTGTAGTGAGTAGTTGTATTAGAGGAGGTATGGGTTCCGTTTTTTAGTTGTATTAGTGGGTGTGTGTGGATAAAAAAAGGAAATGAGACCCTTGAAGGCGAACGCCCAAAATGAAAAAATGATACCCTTGAAAGCAGACGGAGGGAGTACGTAATTATAATGGAATATGTCTTGGATTATTATTCCTGCATAATTGTACTTTTTTTTTCTCTATTGCATTGTTGCACATTGTATATTATATTGTTGCAAATTTTGTTGTACATTTTTACTTTATACGAATCAACCTTATATATGCACAATATGTTGTCCGAAGAAAAAAAAAAGTCACGTTTTAACTTTAAACATTTCTATCTTATTTCTGCACAATTCCTTATTTGAATTAAGAGTAATATGGAAAAGATAAATAGATTCCAGAAATTGTTCTGGGCTCATTTAATGAACTTGGCCTATAAATATATTAGGGGAAGTGAAGTTAAGCATAAATAAATTGGGTCGTTGATGATTTAAATTTTAAAGAGATCATAAAATTGATAAAGAGGAAACATAATCTTTGTCACGTGGCGGATCAACCCACGCTATTTCCCTGAATTATTTATTCCTCACAAACCACACATTAGGGATGCGCACTGTTATGTTAAACCCGAAATAATCAATAGATTACATTAGGGCTGTGCATTGTTAGGTTAAACTAAAATGCAAAAACTTCCATGTTCTCGACACACCATGCCTCCGCATTTCATGTGTGTTTTGAAAATTATATCCTCTTTAGTATAAGAATTAATTTTCTTAGAAAAAAACTTCATTTTTTTAATTAATTATTTGGGAATTTTTTCAATCTAAAACCTGAATTATATATTAACTATCGATTTAAGGTTTGGATTATTTTTCTTATCAATTTAGGGTCTGATTAATTTAAAACTATCAAGGCTCAAAGCCCTAACACCGTCAATTTTTCCTTTTAACAGAAATTGAAGAGCAGAACCAGCTACAGTAGTCGTCACTGGAATCGTCACCATATCAGCCAATTACTCCACTCTCAATTTGTCTCTACGCAGCAGAACCACAATTTCATCTCCCCCATTGATTCAAATTCACATAGCTACTGCAGAATTCTTCCGCCATATGCCATTGGCTTCTCGGTGGCTGCCTTCATCAATACATTCAATAAACCCAAATAAATAATTGGCACTACACAAAATCTCAAGTCCACACTTTCCACGACATTTTGAATGTGATTTCGTAAGATTACTAGTTTCATTCTCACTAAACACCCACCTTCATACCTGGCAATAGGGATTGCAGCGGGTAGGGTACCCGCATTTTTTTGGGTACCCGAACCCGTATCCGATAAAAATACCACTACCCGTATCCGTCCCATAACCGTTTAAAATACTACTTGCAATACCCGTATTCGTCCCGTACCCGAATGATCCAACCGTGGGTACCCGAACCCATCAAGCTTTTTTTTTAAACCTAAAATATTAAATTTCAAGTCTCAAATATTTAAATAAGTGTTTACAACATTAAACATTCTTAATCTCAACCTTAAATAATAATTAAAACATGAAATAAAATTACCACACAAGTTTTAAGATCTTCAATTCAAACTTCAAATAACATACAAATAAAATAAAATAGTGGGTTAGACTTATGATTTGTATATTTATTTAAATATTGAAACATGCATATATCAAGAATTACTTGTGTCTAAACAGTGAAGGGTTTTTCTTTTAGTATGAGGTTAAGTGATTGAACCCTCTATAAAACACATATGTATAAGTATTAAATGGGACGGGTATTGCGGGTACCCGCTACCCTAATCCGATTATTTATCCGGGTTCGGGTAGCGGGTATCAGAGGGGGGTGAATCCGAACCTACCCGAACCCTAATGGTAATTTTATTTTTTCCCAAACCCGTCCCAAACCCAATTATAGGTACTCGAACCCGTCCCATTAGGGTTTGATCGGGTCGGGTACCCGGAAAAATCCGTGAAACTGTCATCCCTAACTGGCAAGTCCACCGCTTCACCTCATACATCTGCCTCTTTCTCCATGTTTTTCATTGTTCTTTTGTACTTCACCACCCTATCACCGCCGTGGAAAGACAACGGAAAACGAAGGAATATTCAAAGGTGTTTGTGTTCCCAATCCTAATATATCAAAATTTACTGGAGATGAAAAAAATTTCCTTGCATCGTTTCCATTAGAGCACAACAATCCCTCATTGTCAATTGATTTGATAAACGAGTTCGACTCTCCCAACATGAGTAATTGACCAGAATTGTCCCAGTTCCGATAAGCAGGTTCAGTACTCTTCAATTTCCGTTAAAAGAAAAATTGACGGTGTTAGGGCTTTAAGCCTTGAACTGATAGTTTTAAATTAATTGGGCCCTGAATCGATAAAAAAAAAATTCAAGCTTTAAATTGATAGTTAACATATAATTCAGGTCCTAGATTGAAAAAAATTCCTTATTTTTTTGTATTATTCATATTTCATGTGATTTTTTTAATAAAAAAATTATACCCTTATTAATTAAAATGTATACCTTTTAAAACAAAATTTTATATTCTTATACAACTTGTTCATCTAAGAACACAATAGACCTACTCAACCGAAACTAACCAATCGAATCTTAAAAATAGATATTTTTAAAATATTGGAAAAAAATAAAAAGGATAATGTAGAGTATTGAAGCGTTAGAAAATATCAAACCTCGTACCTTTTGTGGTGGACCAATATACACAGAATTTCTTACAATCCTCCTATATAATCTACAGAATTCTTATCATCCAAAATATCAGTATCAGATTTCAGTAGTAAATGGAGTTCCCCAAAACAGTAGCTCTGTTTGATTCTTCTTCTGGTGCACAAAAAATGTTGCAGAAAAAAATCCATATACATTGTCCATATGGACAAACCCTCCATGCCTAAAGCCTTTTCCAGTCCCCATTATTGGTATTCCTCCATTCTTAAATCTGCACAATCAGCACCTCCAAACTCACTCCATGAGAAACCTGACTCGGAGATCATCTACTCTTACGACCATGCTTTCCATGGATTCAGTGTCCTCATGTCCGAAGATGAACTGCAAGCTCTAAAGTTGTCTGATGGATTCATTTCGGCGTATGCCGATCATGCCGTCACACCAGACACCACCCACAGCTCTGAATTCCTTTCCTAGGACGAGTGGCACGACGTCTTTTCCATCCTAGGACGGTTTTCCCGTTGCCAAGGGTAATAGTCCCAGTAAGCCACCGATCCAGCGTCCCTGAGGCAACAACTACCGCCCAAGGGATGCCTTTCTCTACAATAGTCCGGACACCAGGGCCGCGGTTTCCAGCTGAGAAAGAAACCAGGATTCCTTTCTCTCATGCACCAAAGCTAGCTGTGGCAAGGGGACAGATCATAAGCGGAAATACCCAAAGAAATGGAGAGTATATCGACTCCATCAGCTACAGCCTGATCAATGCCCCCCAATGTATCAGATGCAGCCCCACCTTCTCTATAGTACCTTATACACCGCTAGCGCTAGTGGGGCGACTCCTCGTGCCGTTCCATTCGCATAACCGAATAAAGAAACGCCGTCCAAGTTGTTTCCGGCAGCTATGGATGCCACGTGGGTGCCGTGACCGTTGTTGTCCTTTGCTGTATTAGGAGTATTTGGTTTGGATGCTTTAATACCTCGATTATAATATCTGGCTCCAATCAGCTTCTTGTTGCACGATGATGAAGGGAACCCGTCCCCTCCCTGGCAGCTCCCCCTCCACCTTGCAGGGACTGCACTCATTCCGTCATCTGAGAGGCTGGCGGGGCTGCATCTGATACATTGGCGGGCATTGATCAGGCTGTAGCTGATGGAGTCGATATACTCTCCATTTCTTTGGGTATTTCCGCGTATGATCTGTATGAAAACCCCCTTGCCACAGCTAGCTTTGGTGCATGAGAGAAAGGAATCCCGGTTTCTTTCTCAGCTGGAAACCGCGGCCCTGGTGTCCGGACTATTGTAGAGAAAGGCATCCCTTGGGCCGTAGTTGTTGCCTCAGGGACGCTGGATCGGTGGCTTACTGGGACTATTACCCTTGGCAACGGGAAAACCGTCCTAGGATGGAAGAGACGTTGTGCCAAACGTGCCACTCGTCTACAAATGAGGTCCCCGCCAACAGTATTATCATATGCGATATAACCTCTGAAGATGATGACGACACTTTCAGTTCCCTGATAAGCTCTCTGGACGAGTCTAAAATCCGAGCAGGCATCATCATTGCTCATTCTTTCAGCATTTATCGAATAAGTTCCGACAGCCTTTTAACAATTCCAGGAGCCTTAATCAGCTCAACGCGAGCACAGGATGTGATCGATTACGCTTCGAGTAGCCCTGCTCCAACAGCAAGCATCGCTTTCAACAAGACCGTCCTTGGAGCAGAGCCAAGAGCTGCCCCTGCCCTCTCCGACGACTCTTCAAGAGGCCCGCGCAAAGCTACGAGGGCATCTTGAAGCCGGATTTATTGCCCCCAGGAGTTTCCATTTTAGCAGCCTACATCCCTCAGGAAATTATTTCTACAGATCCAAATATTGCTAACATCACTTTCTCCTACGATTTCTTATCAGGCACATCAATGGCTTGTCCTCATGTCTCCGGAGTTGCGGCTCTTCTCAAAGCTGCGCACCCGGACTGGAGCCCATCGGCAATCCAATCAGCCATGATGACCACTGCTAATCCTCTTGATAACACCAATCAACCCATTAAGGATAAAGGTTTTATTACTAAGGCTTCCACTGCCACTGCCACTGCCACGCCTTTAGGCATCGGATCAGGAATGGTTTACCCGAACCGTGCCCTTGATCCAGGCCTTATCTACTATGCATCCGTACAAGACTTTGTGAATCTAGTTTGCTCCATGAATCTCACTCCAGAGCAGACTCAGAGCATCATAAGATCCAACTACAACTGCGCGAATCCATCCGATCTGAATTATCCATCTTTCGTTGCTCTGTTTGGCATAGACGATCTCGGGGAGACAGTAACACGGACATTTCAAAGGACCGTGACAAACGTTGGAAACGCAGCCACGTACAAAGTGAAGGCGGAATCACCTCCGGATACGACGATTACAGTCGTGTCGGAGACATTAGCGTTTGGGAAGAAGAATGAGAAGAAGAGCTATTCTTTAACGGTTCAATTTTCAGCTGAAATCGACGTTGATCATACAGATGGTTCGATCACCTGGATTGAGAAGGGTGGAAAGCACACAGTGAGAAGTCCAATTATGGTTTCTACATCATCTGAGTTTTTTGGAATCCAACGAAACGACCGCACCAAAATAGCACAGAAAACTGTTTCATCAAAATGCCACTCTAAAGATGCTGCATCTCAAGTAATTTATTTAAATAATGAATAACTTTTGAATTAAATAATATTACATGATCCTTCATAATAATGACACAGTATATATCTTTGTAATGAGAGGAGTTGCTGAAGGCTTGCATCTTTTCATCTTGAATTTCTGTAGCATTCTTCATGTATTTCCTTTATGAGATAAATATCCCATTTTCCTTTTTGACTTATCTTTCACCAATAAAAACTTATCGGATATTGCAACCTGTTCATCAAGAATTGAAATGATTTAATCATGTGTGTGTGAAAAAGTTTGAGAGGGATAGTACTCAAAGATAGCTTTCATGATGTGTATATAATTGTAGATTGCATCATTACTGATTTAAATAATGAACAAATCATTCATTTCATGATTTCAGTAAAATAAAATTGAATCATATTAATCATGTGCAAAGACAGAAAAATTTACAATAAATATTGTAAGTATCTTCGATTCCAATTTTTATCATTTTAAAATTTAAATTCTTAATTTTAACTCTTTTTGATCATCAATTTCAGTCGGAAAGTAGTGAGAAGAGAAAAAGGGAAAGAGTAACCTCATTTCTTTGAACTTAAGGTAATTTCGTCCATTTGTTATGTAGTTTATAGTGTTTCATTTTTTTCTATCTAAATGTAATTAATATCTAAAGTTTGTACCTCCCTATATAAATCCTTAAAGTTTTAATTTTATTTTTAATAAATAAATCTTAAACTATGATTAAAATTTTGAAAAATATTTAAAAATAAAGTATATATATATTTAAAATTATGGAGTAACATTTATTTAAATAAACTATAATATGTTTAAAAAAATAAAAAATGTGCAAGAGTTTTATACATTAATTATATATATATTTTTAAAAATGTGTCCCACCTTGACCAGAACGAGGCCGTTCTATACCACCTTCAATTAACGCTGTTAGATTTTGCCTTGTAATATGCACGTTTGAATGCCTCCGGCCTATTTTAATATGTGGTAATCTGGTTTTGATCATAATAATTTCTTGTAACACTGCGGTAGTAATTAATTACGACTTTACCAGCAATTTTCCCTACTGATAACATGACAAGTAATGTGGCTGCCCAATTTGTATTTCCGCTGGGGCAAAGAAATCCATATATTGCTCTTGACATTTATATTTTCCTTTTTAGATATAGTTTTTTTCTAATTCATGTGTCATCCAACCAATATGTAATCTATCATTTCATCCAACAATATGTTACATGAAGTATCAAAAATATCGCTCAGTCGAGTCAAGAATTATTATTAATACTTTTCTAAGTCTTATTATTAATAATAATTTATTTTGAAAAATGTCACCCAATATAATTTTTTTGAAAAAATACCACTTTTTTACTTTTACTTCTCTTTACTATATAATTACTACATTAGCATATATAATCGCGCATTTGGGTCGTGTACGTATAGCGTTGTACATATATTACTTAGAAAATAAAATATGTGTATGATCGTACATATAGTCGGGTGTAGGGTTGCAAGTGTAGTTGCAGAAAATGCTACAAATTAAGGTTCATTATTTCAAAATTTAAAAAAAAATGACATTCTTCCGGAAAATTTGTAGTGGATGACATTTTTTAAAAATGAACTATTAAAAATGATATTTTTGCTAATATCCCTTTTATTTATATATACTCCATCCGTTCCCTTTAAAGAGAGTCTTTTACTTTTTGTACGTGGATTAAAGAGTATTATTATTTAATATATAGTGGGTAGTTGTATTAGTGACTGTGTGGACCCATATTTTAATTGTATTAGTAGGTGTGAGTAGATCACATGTGTGTAAAAAAAGAAAATGAGACTCTTTGAGTGGGATGACGAAAATGAAAAAAAAGAGGGAGGGAGTATCCATCGCAAAAATATTCGTTTGTTTTTTCACGTGGATTAAGGAATATTATTATTTTATATAAATTGGGTAGTTGTATTAGTGGGAAGTGGTTAGAAGTAGTGAGCCATGTATAGGCACTTTTACTAAAAAAGAAATATGAATACTTTAAGAGTGAACGATCCAAAATGGCAAAATGAATACGTAGTGATGCACGGAGATAGTAAAATAAATAATGAATAACGTTTAGATTAAATAATACTACATCCCTCCTAATAATATTTATTATTTTTCATGTTTACATAAATAAAGAAGTATAATATTTTATATATAATGAGTTGTTTTTAGACTTTTTTATTAAAAAAAAAATTACCTCTAAAAGTTTAATTTAAATTGATAATTTAGTGTGTAATAATGATTTAAAACTTTAAAAATAGTACATACTTTTAGCTTTGAGATCCCACCTTATGAGATATTTATAATATTTTATTGCAAAACATACTAGATATACTTAATTGGATCACTTATTCTACTCCCATATTTCATCTCATGTTTCATCTATTAGATATTTGTCACGTGTATTAATCAAAACTTAAAATACAATCACATGTCTCAAAAGTTTAATGGTCATTAACTAGTGTATATTATTTTTATGAAAAACAAGTTATAAAACATGGAGTGAAACACGATTATGAAACATAAAATTCTGTAACAGGAGATGTAACATCAAATATAATAGAAGATCCGAATCGTCAAAATATATTCACAATCAGAGACTCCATTAATTGGACACCAAAAGCTGCAAGTAATTGGACGTGGACAGCTAGCTACTTCGAGTTCAAATTTGATGTCCATATAAATGAATTATGAATCTGGGCCACAGGCGGCTGCTCAGATTGTGGGGTAAGATGCTTTAAAAAAAAAGTAGTGATACGATGATAACTCTTTTGAAATTCACATATTATGTGCTTAAATGCTTTATAGAATTATTTCAAATTTAATTAATAAAAATATACAAGAAAAAATTTGCCATTGATTAAAAATTATAATGACCGATTAAATGGAGGGAATTTAAATCTATCCCTTTGTAATCCTCATGCAAATGTACCGTACTTACGAAAAAAAAAAACCTACCATCCCCCAGCATATATAGAGTTTTTTTTATTTTTTTATTATTTTTTTTAAAATTATCATGTAATCAATGTATGTGACTACGTGTCCCTTTTGAAAAAATAAAACTCTAAAAAAAAATGCAAGTGTTACTCTTTTCTAGTTATAATTTGTGAAACAAAAGAAATTAAATACTCTCTCAATTTTAACTTACATTTTCATTTTAATTAATCTATAACCCAAATTCACACCCTAGTGGAAGGAAATACTTAACTTATTCTTACGTATAATACAGTATAATTTTAAATTTATTATTCTTTTTAAATAGACATAATATAATTTATAGTTTATTTATTACGATTAATACTGCATTATTGGAATAATTTGGACTTTGGAGTATATATATTAAACTTCCCATCCCGGTTATTATTGTAAGAATATAGTAAAAAAGAATAAAAAAAAAGTAGTATTTTGATTAACTTTATTAATTTTTAAGGATATTATAGTATTTTTAAATAATAAATAATGTATAAACTATGTCTTCGATGAGAGTGATACTTTTTAAATTAAGATAACTTTTGAAATTTGTAATTGATGTGATGTCATTTTTTGGATGAAAAATATAAACACGAGATGAACGAAAATGAAAAGTGTAAATATATGTGTGTGAAAATAAGGAAGTGGACTATGTAACTATTGGGGAAAATTGCAATTTAAGGGCAATAATTTAAGGGATTTTGCAATTCTAGTACATTATTTTTTCGAGCTAGCAATTATAAGACATTATAATTTTATTTTTCTTACAATTAAAGGACAATTTAGGGTAAAATTGAATTTTTCGGGCTTAATTTGTACTTTAATCACAAAAATTTTAGAATTAATGTCTTATAATTGCTAGCCTAACCACATAATGTCCTAAAAATGCAAGCACCCTAAGTTATTGTCCTAAAATTACAAAATTTTCAAATTATTGCATTTTTATTTTTTTTATAACATAATAGAAATTTTGTATCCTCTAATTTATTTACTTTTTTCTCAACAATAACTAATAAATTAAAAATTTAATCACGTATATGAAAATTAATTAAGAACTATGGAGTAGTATAAGGCAAAAGCTCTGCGTCTCCGGGGACACGTCATGTTCTCATGTGAACACAACCCTCCCTCTCCATATTATATTAATTAAACCTATGCATTTCTAGGGGATTTAAATTGCAAAGGGACACAGAAATTGCAAAGGGACACGGTGTCCCTGGGAGCACAAGAGTCTCGCTCGTAGTATAAAAGCATCTCTTCAATTAAATAGTACATTGAAGATAATTTTTAAAATTTTCTATTTTAAAATAAAATATTTATTGTTTACATTTATGTTTTTGGATATCTGATCTTATAAAATTTTATTATTTTATTTTTTTAATAATTTGAAATTTATTAATTGAGGCCATTAATAAACAAAGGCAAAAATTTAGTGCACCCGGGCGCATGGGGCACACTATGTGCGCCTTTAGAATTTTGTGTTAAATTGTATACCCTTTAGTATAAAGATGTGTACCCTTTATTTTCTAAAGAAAAAAAATATTAATAAAAAATGTATACCCTTTAGAACAAAATGGTGTACCCTTACTAATTACAGAGTATACCCTTTAGAACAAAATAATATACCCTTACCCATAATACTAAATTTTAAAGGCGCACGGTGTGCCCCGGATGCACACAAGCCTCACTTATAAACAAATTGTACACATATTGTACTCTAATGTGAAATATTATTTTACAATACAAACTATAAATTTTATTAAATCGTTTTTATTAGTATAATTTATTACTTACATATATCTCATCAAATGCTTAACATTTATTATTTACGTTATTTAAAAAAAATATTTTATTGAACAATTTTATTAACGCACTTTATATTAATGTAGTCTTTTTTTTAATTATAAATAAATTATAAAGTATATTATATATATATTCGATGAGAGTAATAAATTTATGATTAAAGTGCATTTTAAAATATTGGAATAATGTTTTTTTTGTGAAGAATTTTGTGAGATCGAAATGTGAAGAGTTTTATAAGAATAATATATAAAACTACTCTTTTTGTTCCAAATTCATCTTCACGTTTAATGTAGATACGTAATTTAAGAAAAATCACTTTTTGACTTACTTTTGAGGGTGGTATAGTATTTTTGAGTAATAAATAAATAATAAAGTATGTTATGTGTGTTAAAAAAGTGATGACAAATTTGAAATTAAAGTATGTTAGAGGGATATTAGTGAGTTGTTTTTTCCTTTTATGGAAATGTGAAGTTGAATTTGGGACGGACCAAAACGGAAAGTGTGAAGTTGAAGTTGAGACAGAGAGAGTATATTTTATTAGATGTCAACGATTTGATCGATATTCACTCTCAACAAGTAATTCAATTAATGATGGGAAAATTACAATTAATTTTAGGAAAGTAATTTAGGGGAACTTGCATTTCTGGGACATTATGTTGTGGAACTGTCAATTGTAGGACATTATGTCTTTATTTTTGCGATTAAAGGATAAATTAGACCCGAAAAATTTAATTTAGGCCTAAATTATACTTTAATTGGAACAAATAAAACATAATGTCCTATAATTACTAGCCGAAAACATAGTGTACTATAATTTCAAAAACCCCTGAGTTACCGTCCTTAAATTATTTAGTATTGATGGATACTGAAATACACTTTAAAAATGTTATAAAGCCATAATTAAGATTAAAAAAAATTAAAAGTCTATATAAAAGTTTTAAATGTTACTCCCTCCATCCTTTAAAGTTTATCTTTTCTTTTTCTATCAATCTCACAAGCATTTCATACTTTATTTTTATTATAAGTGTAAAAGATACACTATAATAATACTTACTCTCTCTATTCCCTTTAAGGATTTTTTTTTCATTTTCGTCGTCCCGTTCAAAGTGTCTTTTTTTTTACACATACCCATTACTGTAATTAAAATATGGCGCTCACACACCAACTAATATAATTATCAAATATACATTAAATAATAATAATCCTTAATATACATGCTGGTGTGCTGTCGCCGGTACCCAAAAATAAGATTTGTATTTTTCCAAACAAATCCATACTAGAGCGTAGTAGGATAAGTACGGGTCGAACCCATAGGGAGTAATCGAATTTAAATTGAATTAATCGTGTTTTTAAGAGAGTAACCGGAGGGGGGATTGGATTGAATTCTAACAACTAATAAACATGAAAATATAAATAATTTAAAAACGTAAAAATAATAAAATTAAGACAACAAATAAATTGAAAACCTAGCCCAATGATTTGATTCCCTCCCATATCCTAATTCATAAAATCGCAATAATTAAACATGCAAAAAATTATAAAAACTCAAATCCCTAGGCTAATAGTATGACCAAATTAACCCGAATGTTCTTAAGATCATCAATTATGGTACGACCACTAAATTGAACTATTTACGGGTGACCCTATGGATTCAAACTCGCAAATGCATTAAGATTCAAAACATAGAATTACTAGGCTACGAAAACTGGCTAGGAATCATACAACCTAGATCTTATTTCACCTAGAGGGTCTTCCTCTATTTCGCTACTCAATTCAATCCTCACAACAATTACGGATCATGGATTATGGATCATGAAATAGAAATAAATAATTTAACAATTATTCTAGATGACCAGTCTAAAATAATTATCAAATTATTATAAAATCGATTCAGTGCATGCAATAAGATAAATTCATATAAAAGTTCGCAACATAAAATTCAAAACAATAAAATAAATAATTCATGGCAGGTTCACAACCCTCGAACTAGAAACGGAATTACATAATAAAAACTAAATTAAAAATATAAAACAAAAGATCTGATACTGTTCTCCGTGAGTGGTGCGTCTCCTGCTCTCCCAATCTGCCTTCTCAATCTGCTCGGATGTGATATAATGTATATATCCTCCTTATTTATCTTCTTGTCCCCCAAGAAACCTAATTGATTTATTTCCTTCTTGAAGAGTGTCTAGGTTCATTGCATCTCCAATCTTTTTGGTAAGTTTCCTTATGCTCTTCAAATCAAATCCCTCCTTAATTTGTCTTGGTCAAATCTTTATTTCCTGCAATAAAGACTATTATAACAGTCACACAAAAATAAATTAATGTGATGGTACAATTTATCTCTATTTTGGCTTGTTTCAATAAGAAATAAAATAATTAAAGTTCAAGTGTGAAAAATATAAATAAGTCGTAATTACACTAAATAATTCACAACTCATATAACAATATATATGAATTCATCTAAAATAATGAGGTAAAATTACGACTTATCAAACTACCCACACCTAAACCTTTGCTTGTCCTCAAGCAAAACAAGACCAAAAACAAAGTATAGGAAAAATGACAATCATATGCATGTGATAGCAAAATAATGACACTTTCAAAAGAGATTAAATAAGGTGCACCAAATATAAATGAGTGATAGAATGTCTCACAAAAATTTGCAACTTATGTAGAATACAAGAATTCAAGAATTCATGGCCTCACAATGGTTTCGCTCAATAACGCTCAAGTATATGTAATGAGTAGCAAAACACTCAAAATTAAACAAGACAAGACATTACCATAAGCTTGCTCCCAAATAAATCTCCACCAAGTTCAATGACCATTGTGCAAATATCAAAAGAACTTTTAAATGGTTGTAATGGGGCTTGGGATAAGGTGGGATAAAAAGGATTAGAAAGACTAAATTTACCATTTTGCAAATGTGTTAATCATGTAAAACGTACATCAAAGCGATACATCTTGCCATTCTCATTGTTTCCCACATCCACTCCTTCATTTTTTTTGTTGATAATTCTATTTTTAATCAACAATCCGCCTAAGCACACCTTTTTTTTGCATAATTTTGAAAAAAACGGGGGCAACACTGAAGGGTTCAGTGTTACTTTCAGGAAAATTCTGCCACAAATTTCAGCTTCGTTTTCTTTTTCAGCTCCAATTTTTTTCTTTTTTTTTCAATCATTTTTTTTTCAATTTGTCATCCTTTCTTTTCTTTTTCTCTTTTTTTTTTCTCCATATTTTTTTCTTTTCCTACAACCACCAATTCCCTTCATCTTCAATCCAATCACAAGAAATATTTTTCAATGATTTCCACAATATGCAAAATAGTTGGGGGTTCAAATGGAAGAGTTCAAGAAAGAAATGGAACATGGCTAAATTGATATGCTCATTCATCAAAGAAAAGGCTAGGCTCAAAGTGGCTCTCCTAAAAGATTAATATGATCGGGTAGATAAAAGAAGGCCAAATTATAGTTTGTCTAGGTGCCTTTATCATTTAAGTACACGTGCTCAAATGTACGATCTCAAAATGTATTCAAGGAGCAAGTTCTAGAATGTACATATCAAGTCCAATTTGCACTCAATCAAGAAAATAATAGAGCTTATATAGATGATAGCTCTTCAAGGCTCAAAACTCACAACAATAGGGTAATTTTGCCATGTATTCTCAAATAAAAAATTATTCCACATTTATCAAAAAATAATAAGACAAATTCAACAACTCACAAGTATCGGTACATCAAATTTAACTCTCTTGTCATGCCATAAATTTCACAAATCAAAGGCACAATTTTACCATAAATCCAACACCAACTTCACATGTGCACAAGTGTGAAAATATGATTTCAAAAATAATTGCTATATGCACATGTAATGAATAAAAAAAATTGCAACTTCAAATATCACTCAATACACCAAACCTACCCACGCCTAATCGTTTGCTTGCCCTCAAGCAAACAAATACAATAAAATTCAAGGGGAAATCAAGTGCAAGAGTGGAAAGAAGTCACCGGTTAAGCTCAATTGGATTGACCACACGTTGAATTTTTTTTCTTCTCCAAAAATGTCATCCACAATATTATCGTTTCACTCCAGCCTACAAATAAGCACACAACAAAAGAAAAAGATTATTTATTAAGAAAAATTAAATAAATAAAAATAAAAATCTAAGTTGGGTTGCCTCATAACAAGCGCCTTTTCTTAACGTCGTTGGCTCGACATTCACTTCCCTTTCACGTAATGGGAGTAAAGTATTCAAATCAATATTCATGTTTTCTTGGTTTGAAAGAAGTGTTCTCTCCCATAAAATTGACATGGTTTTTGGTTAGCTCTTTTTCACAAAGCTCCGTGAACGTTTGCTTGATCGTCTCAAGAGAAGGATTATGAATCTCTTCAATCCGAAACACATCAATGGTCTCTCTTACTTGAGGATCTTCAACCTTTGGCAACCTGTATGAAGATGAAAATGAATCAAAATTAGTAGATATTGATTCAGGCAGCTTTACCTCGTTTTCGTTTCCAACAGAACTGACACTGAAGGCTTCAGTGTCAGTTTTTGCTACTAGAATTTTCTGCACCAAATCTGCAGAATTTTCAGCGTACTCATCCTCTTCAATTTCTACCTCCATCTTAAAATTTTCATTATTGGTGGACTCCACGGCACATTCCTCATGATTTACACTTTGTTGTGCCACCATACGTTCAACCTCGGTCCTTAATTAGCTACATTGGCGCTCCAAACTCCAAAGACTCAATTGGGTTCCTTGTTGAAATATCAAATTACTAATTTCCATCTATTTCACCAAGGACTCTAATGAAGCCCTCGAACTTTGTTCATCATCGTAATACCCATCTTCCTCATAGTAGCATTCACTATTATTGAAGAATTGAGTTCCCCGTTCATAGTAGCCACGCCTTTGAAAATTATATGATTGATCATATGAGTTGTCCATATATCGGGAATTATGGAGGTTATACCACTCTTGATTGCAAGTGTTCACATATGGTTGATCATTCCAATGTCTTTGTTGATTAGCACTCCAATATTCATCCCTTCGTTTTACCGTTAATCTATCAATCAAGGATAGACAATCATGAGTGGAATGGAGTGTGGTTGCACAAACTCTACATGGCTGAATATTCTGACCATAAAAACCATGAAAGTGATTAAACAATAAAAATCAGAAAAATCAAAACAGAGCAGACCTGACACTGAAGGGTTCAGTGTCAGTGCACTACTGGACAGATCGAAAATTAAGAAAATAAAAACACCAAAAATTCAACAAAAATTCAGGATTACTCCCCGGCAACGACGCCAAAATTTGGTGTGCTGTCTCTGGCACCCAAAAATAAGATTTGTAATTTTTCGAACAAATCCACACTAGAGCGTAGTAGGATAAGTACGGGTCGAACCCACAGGGAGTAATCGAATTTAAATTGAATTAATCATGTTTTTAAGAGAGTAACTGGAGGGGGGGATTGGATTGAATTCTGACAACTAATAAACATGAAAATTTAAATAATTTAAAAACGTAAAAATAATAAAATTAAGAAAACAAATAAATTAAAAACATAGTCCAAGGATTTGATCTCATCCCATATCCTAATTCATAAAATCGCAAGAATTAAACATGCAAACAATTATACAAACTCAAATCCCTAGGCTAATGGTACGACCAAATTAACCCGAATGTTCTTAAAATCATCAATTAGGGTACAACCACTAAATTGAACTATTTATGGGGGACCCTATGGATTCGAACTCGCAAATGCATTAAGACTCCAAACATAGAATTACTAAGCTACGAAAACTGGCTAGGAATCATACAACCTAGATCTTATTACACCTAGAGGGCCTTCCTCTATTTCGCTACTCAATTAAATCCTCACAACAATTACGGATCATGGATCATGAAATAGCAATAAATAATTTAACAATTAATCTAGATGGTCAGTCTAAAACAATTATCAAATTATTATAAAAAAGATTCAGTGCATGCAATAAGATAAATTCATATAAAAGTTCGCAACATAAAATTCAAAACAATAAAATAAATAACTCATGGGAGGTTCACAACCCTCGGACTAGAAACAAAATTACGTAATAAAAACTAAATTAAAAATATAAAATAAAAGAACCAGTACTGTTCTCCGTGAGTGGTGCGTCTCCTGCTCTCCCAATCTGCCTTCTCAATCTGCTCGGATGTGATATGATGTATATATCTTCCTTATTTATCTATTTGCCCCCCAAGAAACCTAATTGATTTTTTTCCTTCTTGAAGAGTGTCTAGGTTCATTGCATCTCCAATCTTTATGGTAAATTTCCTTATGCTCTTCAAATCAAATCCCTCCTTAATTTGCCTTGTTCAAATCTTTATTTCCTGCAATAAAGAGTATTGTAACAGTCACACAAAAATAAATTAATGTGATGGTATAATTTATATCAATTTTGACCTGTTTCAATAAGAAATAAAATAATTAAAGTTCAAGTGTGAAAAATATAAATAACTAGTAATTACACTAAATAATTCACAACTCACATAACAATATATATGAATTCATCTAAAATAATGAGGTAAAATTATGACTTATCACATGCAAAAAGTAAAAGACCCTCTTTAAAGGGATGAAGGGAGTATTTTTTATACTCATACCAATATAATAAATACTTTTTTACACATCTTAATAACTTTACACATTCTTTCATTAAATTAATTAAAATGTTTCTTCTCTTTCTTATTTTATATATAAGTACTTTTTTTTAAACTCCACACACATAAATTATGGGGTCGAGGGGAGCAAAACATAAGAGAGGTGAATAAATAAAACTAGAGCAAGTCCGGAACGAGACTTTTTATAGTAAAAAATATTGTACAGTATTTTTTAATTTATATTAAACTTTTGCTTTTTCCAATTTTTTTATTAATATTAATAAATTATTTATGATTTTTTTATTTATATATTATTATTTTTTATTAATCAGATATTCTTTCGTCCCAAAATATTGACACTTTTTTGGCACAAAAATTAAGAAGTATAATATTTTAATACTCCCTCCGTTCCACAACAAGAGTGACGAAACTTTTTTACACGTAGATTTAGGGATATAATATTTAATGGGTAGTTGGGGATAGTTGAGGTGAGTGAAATAATATTTTAATGTATAGTGGATATGTGTATTAATAAGGTGTGTGAACCCATGGAGATATATTATTTTTTTGTGCGGGTCCCTTTTACTAAAAAGAAAATGCACCTCTTGTGTTGGGAAGGACGAAAATGGTAAAATGCACTTCTTGTTGTGGGACGGAGGGAGTGTAAAATGGGTTAAAAATATAGTAATATTTAAATATGTAGTGGATAGTTTTTTTTAATATTGTTAGTAGGCCATATGTGAATATATTTATTATTTTGTATGTGTCTCATATACTTAAAAATAAAGATGTGTCTATAATATAAAGCAAGGAGCTCTACAATGTGAGAGGGTGGCTAACTTCATCATCTTCAACACACATACTCAACACCCACAAATAATTCTCTCACTACAAGTCATTTCATATACCTTCAATACTGTAAATGAGTTTGGCTCTATAACCTCCATCAATAAAAGCTCTCTTTCGACTCCGGTGGGTGTAGGTTCTATTGAACCGAACCACATTAAATCTCCTTGTGTTCATTTACTTTTCTTCAAGTTTTAGCTTATTGTTGGCGACGGAAGAGATTACTCATGTTTGATCATGTTTAAGTCTTTTTGAAGAAAACGAGCATCAGTAGTATGATTATGTTATAGTATGATTCTCACTACCAAAATATACTTTATATGATATTGTGATATTTTTAAGTAATAAATAAATGATAATGTAAGTTGTATAAATTAGATGTGAGTTGTATTTCCGAAAATAAAACGTAGTGAAAATTTATTTGTTTTGAAATTTTTACTAATTTTGAAAGGTGAAAAGTGTAATTGGACAAATAAATGAGAAAAGAGTGATTTGTTGAAAAGGAGGGAGTATTATATATAGTGACTAGCTAGGTTTTAGATTTTTTTTGACGTTCTTTATTTTTATTTTTTTTACGTTCTTTACCTCTAAAAGTTAAATTTAAATTAATAATATAGTCTATAATGATTTAAAATTTTCAAAAATATTATGAACGATCTTAGATGAGTGAGACGTATGCGGAGAGGAAAATCTCAACATTTTCCCTTAGGGTTGATTGTTAGGGTATAGAATAGTTTATCTTACGTGTCAATCATCCAAAAATTTATAACAGGAGATGTAACATCAAAATATAGTAGGAGATCCCAACCGTATATGCACGTCCTTATCAAAAATGGAAATTGATAGTATTTTATAACGAAACAGTCATGAATAACAATATATTTGAAGGAAAGCAAAAGGAATATTTAAAACTGGAAATTGGAAGAAAATCAAAATTCAATTTTTTTGACTCTGTTTGGACACCAAAAGCAAGTTGGACGTGGACAGCTAGCTACTTGGTGTTCAAATTTGATGTCTATAATGAATTACGAAGCTGTGCCACAGGTGGCTGCTCACATTAAATGGTTGATATGATGGATTACTTTTTTCAAAATAATATATTATGTGCTTTATATTTAGATTTCGTTCAAGTTAAATTAAATAATTAAAACTACATAAGAATGACTGTCATAGATTAAAATTTTTAATTACCACCCATTAAATGGAGGGAATTTAAAACTATCCCTTCATATATGTAGATTCAACTAATGATTCTTTTAAATCCGAATGCAAATGGACCGTACTTTAATGAATAAACTACCTATCATCTATCACATATGGGATTTCTATTACAATGGATGTTTTTTCTAATGTTTTACTATCTATTTAAATGATTGACACATTTTATTTTCAAATTTTCAAAAAAGAAAAAAAATCAATAATCTAAAAAGTTAAATATTAGTAAGCTCGAGTAAGTATTACTGAACTCGCTCGATTTGTTTAACGAGCCTACTTCACACAATATAATTTAATTTTAAAACTTTATCTTTTTAACACAACATTATTTATCATTTTTAATAAAAAAAATTATATTATCCCTATAATTAAATGGTTCAATTAGACGACTATATACTTTTTTATTAA
This sequence comes from Pogostemon cablin, assembly GCA_023678885.1. NCBI lineage: Eukaryota > Viridiplantae > Streptophyta > Magnoliopsida > Lamiales > Lamiaceae > Pogostemon > Pogostemon cablin. The sequence continues at coordinate 32,117 of JAHCLQ010000432.1, forward strand.
TCAAATAATTTTTTTTTAAAATATGATCACGTGAAATGATTTCACATAATTTTTTAACTTAGAACAGTACATGTAAACTTGGAGGAGGAAATTATATGAGATGAAGATGGGAAATATAATTGGGCATGGGAGATGTGTTTTGGATTGGTGACAAATTGATGATATGGACCTTTCAGGATTTCTTGTTTCTTTTATTTTGGGTTAATAATTGCACATGCTCTAGTTGCCACCTCTTTTCTTTTGCACTTGACCATAATCAATGCAGTTTATTAATATAATAATTAAAATAATTTAATCTAATCATATGGAGACACAGAATCTGGAAGAGATTGAGGAACTTTACTCATAGATTGCTTTCATCATATTTTGCCGCCTCTATTATTGCAAATTCTACAATCTATTGGTGCTTTTCTATTACTGTTAAAAAAATTTACAAGATTGATCAATAACCATAGATTGAAATAAACGTGCCATAATTATTGCTTACTTCGTCTCATGTTAAATTTCATCCTTTCCTTTCTATTTTGATATGTTCCACACTACACTTCATTACATCAAGAAGGAAACATCACATCAGATCTTAGCTCTAAAAGTATACTCTCTCCGTCTCAGGTTAAGAGTCTCATTTGCTTTTAGATATGCAGATTAATGAGTATTATTATTTAATGTGTAGTGGGTTATTGTATTAGTGGGTGTGGGGGCCCCATGTTTTAATTGTATTAATGAGTGTGGGTGAGTCCCATGTGTCCAAAAAGGAAATGAGACTCTTTGGGTGAGACGACCAAAATGGTAAAATGACCCTCTTAGCCTGAGATGGAGGGAGTATATTTTATTCACAAATTAAGCACTCCCACTTAACACACACAACATACTTTATAATTTATTTATTATTTAAAAATACTATATTACCCTAAAAAAGTCTATAAAATTGATGAAAAATCAATTTTTTTTAAACTCTATTTTTACAGTAACAATAAAGAATAATATAAGTTTAAACCATTCTCTACAATAACGATGAAAAATAATATGGATATGACGGAGTACTTATTTTAGTAATTATTTGAAAATTATTTCACATTTTATGGAAATGATAGATGATATTGAAATGATTCAAATAGAAACAAGTGGAGGTAATTTACAGATACTCCCTCCGTCCAGTTTCAATGTTTACGTTTACTTTTTGCATGTTGATTAAGAAGTATAATATTTTAATAGATAGTGGGTGGAAAAATATAATATTTAATGCAAAATGAGTAGGTGTATTAGTGTTGGATGATATATTAATTGTTTTAGGTGGGTCCCATAAAACGTAAACATTGAAATGACAGGCACAAAATAGAAATGTAAATATTAAAACGAGACGGAGAGAGTATAAAACATAAGTTGATGGATGGTGACATAATTCAGAAATTAAATATTTTCTTTTTCATGTCTAAAAAATATACAGAAATATCTAAAATACCATTAGATAACAGGATAAGGCAGGTCCAATAATCTTGAAAGAATATGTATACTGAACACCCAAAAGCCATCAATACTTACCAGTCAACCACAGTGTCACCATTTTCATTATATAACATAGAATTAGTATTAGATAGTCTAAATTATGAGCAACATTCAGACATCAACCCAGAAAATTGGAATGGGTCTTCCAAATTCAGTTGCTCTGTTTCTGCTCTGTTCCCTAGTTTTAGCTCACAACAATGCTTCAGCAGAACAGAGATCCACATACATTGTCCACATGGACAAACCCTCCATGCCCAAAGCATTTTCCACTCACCATTACTGGTACTCTTCCATTCTCAAATCCGTCACCAAATCCTCACCCGACACCAACAAACCCGACCCGAAGATCCTCTACACATACGATCACGCCTTCCATGGATTCAGCGTAATGCTGTCCAAAGACGAACTGAAAACCTTAAAGTCAACAAAAGGCTTCATCTCCGCTTACGCCGATGCACCCGTCACACCCGATACAACCCGTTCCACTGAATTCCTAAATCTCAACACCGCAACGGGGCTATGGCCGGCCTCTCAGTACGGCAAGGACGTCATTATTGGCGTGATCGACTCCGGTATTTGGCCGGAAAGTCCGAGCTTTAGAGACGACGGCATGACTGAAGTTCCGGCAAGGTGGAAGGGGATCTGCCAGGAAGGTGAAGAATTCAATTCTTCATCCTGCAATAAGAAGATCATCGGAGCAAGATATTTCAATCAAGGTGCTCTAGCAGAAGATCCAAATGCTCAACTTTCCCCTGTTTCACCCAGAGACGACGACGGCCACGGCTCCCACGTGTCATCCATAGCAGCCGGGAACTACGTGGACGGCATTTCTTTCTTTGGCTACGCTCGTGGGACAGCCCGAGGGGTCGCCCCACGAGCTAGGCTTGCGGTGTATAAGGTGCTCTGGCGTGGAGGTGGGGTTTCATCTGATATATTGGCGGGTATGGATCGGGCCGTAGCCGATGGAGTCGACGTACTGTCGATATCCGTCGGCTCGGCTCCGAATAATCTGTACGAGAACCCTCTTTCCATAGCTAGTTTTGGTGCAAGAGAGAAAGGAATCTTGGTTTCTTTCTCAGCTGGAAACAGGGGCCCTGGTCTTAGGACTATTAGAGAGAAAGGGATCCCTTGGGCAGTGATTGTGGCCTCGGGTACCCTAGATCGTTGGCTTGCTGGGACTATTACCCTTGGCAATGGTAAGACCATCACAGGGTGGACCACCTTTCCTGCAAGAGCTGTTGTCAGAAACTTGCCTCTTGTCTATAATGAGACCTTATCTGCTTGTGGCTCAGCTGAACTGTCGGAAGCCCCTAGTGATAGTATCATCATTTGCAATATAACCAACGGAGACATATTCGATTTTCAATCAATTATGAACTCACTCTCCGGGTCTAACGTCCGAGCAGCTATAATCATATCCAATTCGTTTAGCCTAATTCGAACAAATTCCTTCCCCTTTCCAGGAGCCGTAATCAGCTCAACACAAGCAGAGGATGTGGTTAATTACGCATCGAGTAGCTCTGCTCCAAGAGCGACGGTCGATTTCCAGCAAACGATTCTTGGAACAGAGCCGAGAGCAGCTCCGGCCCTCTCGGACGACTCGTCTAGAGGGCCGGCAAGAAGCTACGAGCGGATTTTAAAGCCGGATTTATTAGCTCCCGGAGTGTCTATTTTGGCAGCCTATAATCCTCAAATAAGAATGTCAGGAAACTCGAATCTCGGCAACAACATATTCTTGTCAACGGACTACAATCTCGTGTCGGGCACATCCATGGCTTGTCCTCACGTCGCCGGAACTGCTGCGCTTCTGAAAGCCGCGCACCCGGATTGGAGCCCGTCGGCAATACAATCAGCCATGATGACAACTGCGAATCCTCTTGATAACACCAATCAACCCATTAAGGATACAGTTTTTAATAACAGGGTTGTCTCACCTTTAGGCATCGGATCAGGAATAGTTGACCCGAACCGCGCCCTTGATCCGGGCCTTATATACGACGCATCCGTACAAGACTTTGTGAATCTTGTCTGCTCCATGAATTTCACCCCGGAACAAACCCGGAGCCTCATAAGATCCGACTACAACTGCACAAATCCTTCCTCTGATCTCAACTATCCATCAGTCGTTGCTCTGTTCGGCCCTGATGAAAGGGGAAGGACGGTGACGCGGGTGTTCAGAAGGACCGTGACATACGTCGGAAACGGCGCGGCCACTTATAAAGTGAAGATGGATTCGCCTCCGAATACGACGATCAGAATCCGGCCGGAGACATTGGCGTTTGGGAAGAAATATGAGAAGAAGAGCTATTCTTTAACGGTTCGTTTTAGAGCTGCAGATACTGAACATAGAGATGGTTCGATCAGTTGGATTGAGGAGAGTGGAAAGCACACAGTGAGAAGTCCCATTATGGTTTCTCCATCGGCGGACTTTTTCGAGAGCTGATTGATGGTTTGGCTTCTGCACCAGTTTACAATCCGACAAGTTATTTATGATGTGGAATTATGTATATTTTGAAATGCTAGAAAGTTGTTTTCATCTTATGTAATGGTCTAAATAAAAAATGGTGCAAGTCGCAAGGCCCGCATGAATTCCTCCAAAAAATAATCTGACCCATTTATTTGGGCCAACGGATACGTCAGGTGTTGGGCTAACCTTTTTGGGCTTTTATAAAAAATAAATAAACTTTACGCTAAATACTATATAATCCTGGTTAAGTTTACATTTTATATAACACATTAAATAATTAAAATATTATATCTATTAATGTAATTGCAAAAATCAAACGTGGGATGGAGAGTAAGTAATATTCTCTGTATGATATTAATTACTATTTTAAATTGATATACACGGTGTCAAATTAAATTATACTATACTATTATAGTATACTGATCATTTTTTTAATAATACAAATGAATATGCTCAATTTAAAGTTTTAAAATAAAAATGGTCCCATATAATTTTACTTCATTCAAAATTGTTGTAAGAAATTTAACTTTTCTAAAATAATTTTATAACTTTTAAATTTTCATCAAAATGATCATTATTATCTAGAAATGTCCAATTTATTTTTCTTTTTATGGGACTAACCATGGGACTAAATTGGTACTTTTACAGAAGTTAAAGTACGAAATTGATGAAAAAATATTGTTTTTGAACAAAATCAAAATTATGAATGAAAGATGCTAGCTCGCATGAAATCGATGTAGGTCACCTAAAGATTACAATAGCACAGCAATTATTATTACACTAAAATTTAACGATGGGTCGACTTACAAAACAGATTCCAACATAATTACCTGATAAGACACAAAGGCAATCAGATCAATCAAAATGACACTTATTACAACGGCAGAGCTAACGACCCTTTATAAGTAGTCGCACACCAACACAAACTGACATTTGACACGAATTTATTAGAAATTAAGGAGTAGTACGTAGATAGTGTTAATATGGAACAGGGTGAAGGTACAACTGCTTGATGATGTTTTGCATTGCAGGACCCACGTGTGTATAGGAATCGCCCTCTTTGTAAATAACCTCAAGTGTTCGGACAGAATTGAGAATAAGATTAAGTAGAGGGATTGGAAATTCAACTGGTCTGAGGAGGCACTCATTTATGTCCTTCCATGCTGACTCCATTTGGTTGTAGAATTCAGACACCACCTCTTGCTTTCCCACTTTGTGCTCTTCCATGTAGCATTCTACTGCAGTGCGAACGTGCTCTCGTTTGTTCTCAAACTGCAGTTAATAATAGTATTATCCAAATTAATTTGAATAAAAAATGTTGATCTCTCACACGGCCAGCTATTATATGGATAAACTATCAATTTTGAGCTTGAATTATATATATTTTTTTATCGATTAGAGGTCTGAATTATACAAAACTATCAATTCAATCCCTGAATTTAGGTCCTGACCAAATGATAAAATAAGAGACAATATATGATAAATTCATGCCCTGAATTGATAGTTTAATATAATTCAGGTCCCTAATTGATAAAAAAGAATAATTCAGGCCATGAATGGATTATTTACCCATTTTTCAGGACCTAATCCATAAAAAAGAATATATATAGTTTTGTTTTTCCTTTCCTACTCCTATGTGTCTCTCATCTAATGGTTGATTGGTTACCTCGCATCCTGTAATATCATTGATGAGCCTAGCAATGATTAACGTAGCCTCGACGAAAGGAGGTCGGGAGAAAACCCAATCGAAGGCTTCTTTAGTCACAATGCCCTCTTCCACTCCAAGAAATGATAATATTATTAGAGTTATATAGCCACAGGTCTTTGTTGCCAGCTTCATATACTCCTTAGTTGTGGGTTTGTGCTTTTGCTCCCTCCATTGGGCCTCTTCCATGTAAGCTCTAGCGGCATATTTCATCTGCATGAAGATATGAAATTTAATTTAATCCTAGCTAGCTATTTGAATGAATTAGGAGTAATTTAATTAATTGTTGTACATACGGCTTCTTTTCCATAGTAGACTCGATATGGTGCACCTAGCTTGATCACCTCCTCGTCAACTTCCTCAAACACATCCAAAAGGGCCTTGTATACTATTTTCATGTACTCTGGAAGTTTATCTAAACACGAAGCATCCCACCTGCAAATTTAGATCAAATATATTTCTAGTTACACTTACACCAATCATAAAGGACCAATAACCATGATTAAATAATTAACATCTTATATAACCTTTCGATTGCATCTGTGAACACTTGTAATTCCTCAAAAGTACCATATGCATCATACACATCGTCCATAAGAGATAATACAGCCAGCCCTTTTGCTAAAATCATCCTAGCTACCGAATAATTCGGTTCGAAATAAGATCCCGAAGCCCAAAAGTAGGACTCCACCAATCGATCTCTAACGAATGATAGCTCTGTGGGCACTTGTAAAGTCTTCCACCACCTGCAATTTCACAGTATTTTGAGATACCTATGTAAGTATATACTTAAATAATTAGCTACATGTAGTATTTATTTTATACCTAGAATCTTCACTCAGCTCCCTTCTGTGCAAAGCTTGTACCAAGTTGAAATCCAGCTTAGCAAGTTTGAGCAAGCCTTTGTGATGAGATGCGTATTGCTCGTAGATTGATATGTACTTCCTTGCTTCCACGCGTGGCAATCCTCTTCGAAAAGAGAACTCATTCAATGCGTTGTGGACTTGATTCGCGGTTGGATCGTTCAAAGTTGCATAGACTGATTCCAAGTAGTTCCTAGTGAAGACAAAAGCATTATCAAGGACGTCTTCTCCATGGACTCTGAGATGCGTGGCTTCGAAGAATTCAAGGACTGCAACCGCTCCATCCTCATTTGGAACCTTAAATCCATCTTTGCCATCCTTAAACTTTTCAAAAACTTCTGCTTAAAACAATATATACATTCATATGAGTGATAGTATTATATTATTGTGTGCAAGACAAAACTCATGTGAGAACATATATATACCACATGAAACTCTATAGCCATGTTGTCTTAGAAGGCGAAAGCTGAGAGCAGTGGCGTGCATGTCATGATTATTCTTGCAGAAAGCATCAAACATTTCAAACAGATTCTTCAAAGCTTCATCAACATCTTCCACAAAAAGATAGTCAATGCCTAATCGTTGTATTGCATCCACCATTTTCAGTTGCCGCATGTAGTTGTCTGATGCTTCCTTCAGCTCTCTTTTCAGCTCCACTTTCAGCTCCTCAGCCTGTTCTCTCTCTCCAGCCTAGATTCATGTAATTCGGTACAAGAATCAACATTATCAACTTATAACCATCACGTCAAAAATCCTTGCACATGATAGCTAGCTAATGTATACATATTTGAACAAGCATAAGATCTAAATTAAATGCACAATATTCATATATACCTGGCTTGATTGTGGGTTGTACACAATGAATTTGTCTCCCCACACACATTGATGAAAATTCGCAAGAGGACGAGAGGCAGCACCCACTCCAACACTTTGGGCATACAACTCCATTACGGCTAGCTCGACTGTGACTGTTTATATGATCTGCTGTGCTATAAATTGTGATTTCTTCAATGGGAGATATCCATATTTATAGCACGCGAGTTATGCAGACATGTGCATAGCACAGTACGAAGACATTTTCAATTATGTTGTCACTTATTTCCATTGGATTATTTTTCTCTATACTTTGTATGCATGCTGCACATTTGACTTTTGAAGAATGAAATTACAGTTCTCTTTCACTGTTCCTTCCATTGATGAACTCTTCCTAGTTATACATGATGAATCTCTTCTGCTATGTTTTCTTCTTTATTCTATTATCCTACATGGTTTTCCTATAAGATTACCTTGATTTGGGGGATTTTTTTTACACAAACACTCATATAACCCGGTTTGCATAGTTTATTTTGTAAATTCTGATTTTTTCTTATTCTAAGCCCCCATTCCAATCCTATTATATCCTATGTATTGCTAGGGATTTAAATTGAAAAGAAAAACAGAATTTACAAGGGTTTGTGATGTAAACCCGGTTTTTACAAGAGACTAACTCTTTTTCTATATACAGAGATGGGTGTGTTCATGGTACATGTTGCAAAACATTTGCCACATCTTCAAAAGGAGTTAACAAGGAAGAATTGAGTGTTTTCCTGGTCAGAATAGAATAATTTCTTAGATGTTGTTGACGTGTGTTTGCATATTTTTTAACTTACAAGCAAATATATTCGGTCGTCTAGAGAAATACCAAATAATAAAAATATCAAATTTAGATTGAAAGAACACGTGATCAACTCAAGTTTTTTTTTTTTTATCATTTTAACAAGGACGGTCCAAGATGATGATAATCAAGAAATCAAATAAAATAAAACAAGATAAAATAGGCAAAAGTAAAATGGAGAAACGGTGTTTAAGGGCAAGTGTAAGATATGGGATTAGATACAATGAAAGTACCTTAGAATTCATTTTATCATGCAAAACGTATCAGTACAAAAAAATTATTTTTAAGTAATAGAATTTACCAACGAAATTCAATCTATTGGTAATTAGGATTAGAAACAAAAATGACATATTTTTAAAGACGGAATGCCAACGGATTTATTCTCTATTTTACCAACTGAATTCAATTTGTTGGTAATTACGAACGAATTACCAAAGAAACTATTACTCCTTCCGTCCCATAAAAAGAGTTACATTTACTGTTTGCACAGAGATTAAGAAATATAGTATTTTAATATGTTGCGGATTGAGATATATAATAATTTAATATATAGTAGGTCTGTATTAGTGTTGTGTGTGGGCCCTATGAAGATAAAGTGATTGATCTATGTGGATCTCATCTACTAAAAAAGGAAATGTAACTTTTGTAGCATGACGCCCTAATTAGTAAAATGTAACTCATGTGGCGAGACAGAGAGAGTATATAAATTACCAATAAAATTATTTGCAACGGATTATCAACAGAATTGAATTTTCGTTGCTAAAAATTTAATTACCAACCACCACTTTACGAACGAATTTCGTTGTTAATCCGTTGATAAACCAATTTAACAATGAAATTAAGACTTTTATCAGCGGAATACTCCGTTGGTAAAAAAAAATTATAGTGTATAGACAAGATAAGTATGAGACTAGAGACGATAAAAAATGTATCCAATACTCCCTTTCTGGTTACTAAGGTTGTAGGCGTTCACAAAGACTCCTAAAGCACCTACGATCGAAGCCCAACACTGATCCTTTTCATCTAGGTATTAATTGTTCTACTACAACATAATTATATTAAATAACACTTTAGAGTAACACTTTAAATTTATTTAATACAAAATGACACTCCCTCCGTCTCAAGAATACTTGCACACCTTAAAAATGGAAACAACACATAATATCAATAACCTTACAATACTACAATATTACAAAATTGATACCTTCTTTTCACCCACTATCTAGTCAAAGTCAACTATATCATGCACTTTCTTCTATTCAATTACCCAAAATATCTCTTCTCTTTCTTATATCATTACAAAAAAGTTAATTTTCTTAAACTCCGTGCCAAAAAATACGTGCATATATTCTTGGACGGAGGGAGTAACTCTTTTTAAATTATTATGGTAAATAACATTTTTGTAACACTTTTCTAATATGTAACACATGCATATAACACTTTTATATAGTTAACACATTTTATTTATCATTTTTTATAAGTAACATTATTTATGTAACACTTTTATAAAGATAACACTATAATATAACATTTATTGATAAGTAATAATTTTAATTAAGACTCATACATACTCCCTCCTTCCTATGGTAAGGGTAATTTTTGTTTTTTTGGCACGTGGATTAAGAAATATTATTATTTAATGTGTAGTGGGTAGTTGTATTAGTGGGAGTATGAGCCCCATGTTTTAATTGTATTAGAGGGGATAAGTGGGTCTCATGTGTGTAAAAAAGGAAAGAGGATCATTTAGGTGAGACGACCAATATGGAAAATAGAGACCCTTGCTGTGGGACGGAGGGAGTATATAACTTATTTATATGAAATTTTAAATAAAATTAATTTTAATACTCCATATTTATACGATAAATATAAATTTTAAAAATTATAAGTATATAAGAATGGCGTGTATATATATATATATGTTAAATTCATTATGTCATATTAAATTATATTTATAAATAATATTTTTGTGAGACAAGTATATTGTATTACATATAATTAAAAGAAAAATATATTACATAAAATTTATAAAGTTAAAAAAAAATTGAATAAAATAGGATAATGTAATATAATAAAAAAGATATATTTTTTATTAAATAAAATATACTTTATTTTATTTTTTATTTAAAATTGAATTATAAAATACTTAAAAAAATACTTACAAAAAAATTCTAATATGTTTACTAATAATTTATGTTAACCGTTAGAATATTTAAATATAGAAGCTGTATTTAAAAAGAAAATTGATATATATATATATATATATATATATATATATATATATATATATATATATATATATATATATATATATATATATATATATATAAATATAATTTTTTAAAATTGGTGGACTAGTGAAATTGGTAAATGAACTCTATTTTGACTCATAGATTAATGGATCAAATCATAGTAATATTAAGTATTTACAAAGGAAGCGCGAACGTTTTAATGGGACAGAGGGAGTATTAGATAACATTTTTTATGTGTTACTTAGAGCCATTTATATTGTAGTGTTATCTAAATATCCCTTAGAATGTCCCTTAAAATGTACTATTTGGAGATAATTCTCCCTTTTCTACTTTGGAGGGTTATTTTCGTCACACCACAAGTAATATTCACATGAATTAATATCATGATACTTTTAACCTGAGCAACAAATTAACCAACAATGCATTAAATTAAATTAAAATTTTATTTTACCCATAATTAACAAACCATGTTATTATACAATTCATGCATGTAAAAGTTCATGATAAGAAATCAAATAGTCATCAAATCCAATCCATATTTAATTCGCCTGCATGGAGAATCCAATTAACTAGAGAGATGACATCTTGTATTAGAAATTAAGGATCAAATTTCACCGTCGTAAAGTGGGGGCAACCCTGAATTAACCTTTCCACCGCTCTATTGGGTCAGGAGCATGAGGTGGGTTATCCACCTTTTGTATTAGAAGAAAAAAATCTCCCATATAATAATAATCCTGCCCTACTTATCCTACCTTTTGTATTAGAAGAAAAAAACTCCCATATAATAATCAGCCTGCCCTACATATCCTATTTCCACTATCCAATTAATTTCCACGACACCACTTTCTATTTTATTATTATAAATACCAAATTTTCTTATTTTTATTATAATCAGCATGCTCTACTTATCCTATTTCCACTATCCAATTCATTTCCACGGCACCACTTTCTATTTTATTCTAAATACAGTGGCTTTTATTTTAGAGACAATAAATGTTGTACGCAAAAAATTATGCTAGTCGTCTTGATTATTAAATAACAAATACAAAATTTCTTTGCATAATGATATTTTATCACTGTAGGACATAAATGTCATAAGTTCTGATTAAGACAATTCTTCGACAATAAATGTCGTTCGGAAAAAAGTATGCAAATCGTCTTGTGATCATTAATTAATTAACAATTACTAAATAAATTATGGCGTTTTATCATTATAGGTCGAGTTTCACAAGTGCTCATAAATCAATAGGTGAAATTTTCTAATTTTAAACTTTTGTTATTATTAGTCTAAACTCACCTTTTTTTTTTCCTTTTTTTTTTCCTTCGGACAGTCTTGTAAGGTAAAGATTCAGATATTACAATATCTTTAGTTCTCTTGAGATCTCTAAAGAAAAAAAAAAGAAAAAGGAGATTCTCATAAAAATGTCAATAGAGATGATTTATGAGCCACCAATTTAGGTTTTCTATTAGCTGAACTTTACTTAACATCCATCATCTTATATGTTTTTTCTTGATATTTTGGATAATTCTCTCCAAATATAGGATAAGTTAGGTGTCTGTTTTTGGAGTTAAAAATTAAAATCGTCTCATACAAATTTACTAAATTCAAAATAGTCTCAAGAAACTTAATTGTGTCAATAGACAAATTTGTTCAAAATGAACTCAATGAATATGAATTACAATATTGGGTAAATTACCAAAACCCCCTCGAGGTTTGTCCAAACTACCAAATAAACCCCGTGGTTTGAAAAATTACCAATTACCCCCCTTTAACTTGTTTTTTATTTGAACATTGATAGGCTGTCGCTGGCCTACCAAAATAAATATAATTCCGACTGACACTTATACTTAGTATAGTAACGAGTCCGGGTCGAACCCAAGAGAGTATTATGAATTTTTAATTAAATCTAAGTGTTGCAAACATATAAAATAAATAAGGGGGTTTTGAATTGGTGACAATTGAAATTAACAATAACAATAAATCAACTTAATTTTTAAATAACCAAGTAGACGAAAGTTAATTATTAAATTAACCAAGAGATGAAGACCTAGTTTAGGATGACAATCCCCTCCCATTTACTAAATTAATTAATTATACGAATTAAACATCTAACCTAATGCGCAAATTCAAATCTCTAGATTGACGGTACGACAATTATACGAATTAAACATCTAACCTAATGCGCAAACTCAAATCCCTAGATTGACGGTACGACCAATCAACCCGAATGTTATTAAGTTTATCAATTAGGGTGCGACCACTAAGTTGAACTATCTATGAGTGACCCTATGGATTCGAACTCATAAACGCATTAAAACTCTAAACATAGGATTACTAGGCTACGAAATCAGGCTAGGTATCATACAACCTAGATCCTATTACACCTAGAGGGAATTATCTCTATTTGCTACTCAATTCAATCCTCACAACAATTACGGATCATGGATCATGAAATAGCAGTAAGTAATTAAACAATTACACTAGATGGTCAGTCTAAAATAATTATCAAACTGCTATAAAGAACATCAAAGCATGTAATAGAATAAATTCGCACAACAGATTCAATGAGAAACTCTTAATAATTAAATTAATATTTTAACGGGAGGTTCACGAGATCCTAAACTAGAAAAGGGGATTAACCCCGCATGTTCATAGCAAAAACAAAATTAAAATAATAAAAAACGATTGATGTCGATTGCTTCTTGAAGTTCACGCCTAAACTGCACTGGAGAGGGAGAAGACCGAAGCTCTCTTTTCTGTCCCTCAAAATCACGTTAATCTGCTCCCCATATCCTATCTCCAGATATATCTCTTCCTTATTTATCTTCTTGTCCCCCAGTAATCTGCTTGATCTCTTTCATTATTTTTGTCTTCCAAAAATATCTCAAGATCTCTTCTTTTCTTATTAATTAATCTACCCTGCCTTCACAAGATATGGCCTGATTTTGGATGATTCTGGAATATGAGAATATTTGTGAGAATATTTCCAGCTGCCTCTTTCCTTATTTAATCTGAATTTTCTTTTTTTTCACTGACACTGATGGGGTCAGTGTCAGCTTATCTGGCTGCAACGAATTTCTCCCACAAAATAGTTTCCACATCAATTAACAGCATTAAAGTTCTAATTTACCAAAGACAAGATAAGTCAATAGCACATAAGTCAATCAAACAAATATGAATTTCAACTAAATAATTGTGCTAAAATATGACTTATCAAACATTAATAAAAATACATTTTTTTTCTTAAAATAAAGAGGATGGAAATGACATCAAGACTCATATATTTAACATTGTATTTTTAAATTTCACTATTTTTTAAAAAAAATATTTTTTAAAGGGGGTAATTGATAATTTTTCAAACCACGGGGTTTATTTGGTAATTTGGACAAACTTCGAGGGGGGTTTTGGTAATTTACCCTACAATATTAAACAACTTTTATATCATTTATATCTAAATGCACCTTAAAATGCTCAAAATACCCCACTTAATTTAAACTAGAACCCCCACCCGCCACAACTAATCCCCACCTTCTTACCTCCCCCTCTCCACCGATTGCTGCCGCCGCCGATATGGTAATCGATATGGAATCTTTATCGACATTAGAACCAACACGGGATCCATACTAATATCAAAATTGATATCTGTACTGACATCGGAACCGTGATTCGTACTGACACACTCACCTATAGGATACATTGAGTATTATAAGTTGCATAGTATGGACATTAAAATCCAAAAAGTGTAAATTGGGTAGATTTGAAATATAAATTGGTTGTTGTTGGTAATAATAATTGAGTTAATTAAAGGGTATTTTTTATATTGGCCCAACTTAATTTCTTTAAAACAATCTCATAATTTTTAAATTATCACAAAAATGGTCTAAAAAATCGGCTAATGTCGAAAGTTACATGACTAAATTAAAAATGATATCTTTTTTGGGATAGAATAAAAAATATTCTAATGTTATGAGACCAAATTAAAGTGAAGGGGAAGTCTTGTATGAGACCGTCTCATGGTGAGACCATTTTACGCTTTCGTAATTTGTTATCACTTTCGCTATAAAATATCATCACTTTTTATTTATAATATAAATTGTTCATGAAATAGTTCACCGCACTATTATCACTTTTCATCAATTGGGTATTACTTTTCATTAAATGATGTTGTCACTTTTTATTCGTCTCACGTAAGGGCTTATGTGAGACGGTCTCACATAAGTTTTTGTCTAAAGTGAATTCAACTCGTAAAAAAGATCATTTTTATAAGAATTTAAAAGTTATGTGACTATTTTGGAATATTTAAGTTTTTTGTGACTATTTTAAATGAAATAAATTTGTATGAGACGATTTTGATTTTAAACTCCATATCCCCCTTTTCACATTATAGTAGCTAATGGTAAAATTCTATTCAATTAACGTATTCCATTAACATATTCTTTTACAACAATTGTGCAGTAATTAGTATTGAGATACTCTCTTGTGAGACGGGTTATTTGTGAGACGGGTCAATCCATCACTAAAATATACTTATAATATAGATAAATATGCTTATTTGTAGTTAAAACATGTTAATAAAAAATCATATTATAACATGCTAAAATCATACTTTAATGTATAATAAAACATACTTTAGTAAATATACTTTAACAACTATTAAACGTACTTTATCTATACAATATGCATACTTTAATAATGGATCGATCCGCTTCACAAATAACCTGTCTCACAATAGCCTTTTTCATTAGCATTTATACCATCAAAATAAATTTTGGAACAAATGCATTTTTGGTCCTACATAAAATGATTCATTTAAAAAAAATTTACACCCGCATAAATTAATAAATCATTATTGTTGATTCATCGACAATTTCTAAGCTCAAGATGCCAGTTCCCATATCCTTCAAATAGAACAAATCATAGAGCTGATATCTCTTCCCATTACAATTTTAATTTAATTTAAGTATACCACAATCTTCAACCTGAACAATTATCTCTCTATCTCCATGTTCACACACACTCATATAAACCCGGTTTACATAACTTATTATGTAAACCCTTATTTTTTCTCACTCTAAGCCCTCCCCCTTCCAATCCTATTAGAGCATCTCCAAAAGAACATGTATAATTTGAAGAGGATTTTGGGGAAAATAATGATTCTTTAAATTTTAAGGAGTTGTAATTTTATCCCACTCCAAAAGCTTCTTTATATTTTTCCTCTTTCCAACACTTATTTATTATATTTGTTTTAAGTAATAAAATCAAAGTGAAAGTGAAAGAACAATATTGAATATAAAGTAAAACAATAAATAATAAATTGAAAGTTTCAAGAAATATTTAATTTTAAAGAGTTGGTTTGGTTCTTTAAATTTAAAGAGTGAAAACCATTATGTAAAAAAAAGTTAAATTAAAGAGACTTTTGGAGACATATTTTCATGCATTACTCTTCAAATTTTACATTATTTTGTATTTGAAGAGGCTTTTGGAGTTGTTCTTATACTCTATGTATTACTAGAAGTTTAAATTAAAAGGAAAAACAGAGTTTACAAGAATTTGTGATGTAAATTCGGTTTACAAGAGACTAACTCCTCCATGTTTTGGTCACTCTCTCCCCCCTACTACAGCTGTCAAAATAGGTTTGGCTTCACCCATTAAGTCATCCCACCTCGTCATTAAAAAGAGGTTGGTTGGCTTTGTGTTTATGACACCGTTTAAAGGCAAGTTTTTATGTGCTAGCTGGACCGTAGGCTTTGGCGGATGGGGGACGGGCTAGCCCATTGTGAGAGTTGAGTAATCCTCAATTGAGGAGATTGAATTAATACTTCGTATAATATATTTAAAATTGATAGCTACAAATATGGAAAGAAATAAATACAAATAAAGAATATATACTACACATGATCTATAGAATCTTCAAGACTAACACCCCTCCGCAAGCGAAGCGTTGGATTCAACGAAACGCAAATCTTGGCACGAAACATCTCAAATAATGGACGTGGAAGACTCTTGATGAAAATATCCGCTAGCTGTAGAGTGAAAAACTGCGTAGACAAATGACCACCAGTAACCATTTCACGAATGTAGTGATAATCAATGTCTATGTGTTTTTTGCCCGCTTATGAGAAATTGGATTTTGAGTGAGGAATAAAGCACTGCGGTTATCACAAAGAAGCACATGAGGGTTACTCGGTGATGCATCAAGTTCTTGTAGAAGACGAACAACCTATGTGAGTTCAGCAGCAGCATTTGCCAATAACACGATATTTAGACTCGCAACTAGAGCGTGAAACTGTTGGTTGCTTCTTAGCCCACCAAGAAATAAGATTGTTTCCTAGGAAAATTGTGTAGCCATATGTAGAACGTTGTGTATCAAGACACTTCGCTCAGTCAGCATCTGAGTAACCTGAAAGAAAACGAGACCCTGAGTTGAAGGAAAGGCCAAAAGCAAGAGTACCCTTAACGTAACGTAAGATACGTTTTACCGTTTGAAAATGCTCCAATGTTGGTGATTGTTGAAATTGACTCACGGTATTAACTGCAAGACAAGTCTGGTCTGGTAATAGTGAGGTACTGCAACACACCAACCAAAGAGCGATATAGTGTAGGGTCGGAAAAAGCTGGACCATTGTTAGTGAAGCTTACATCGACAGCCAAAGGAGTCGAGACATGCTTAGAATCCAACAAATACGCTCTCTTTAAGATATCTCTAGCATACTTAACTTGACACAAAAACAAGCCACTGGCAGGATATGAATCCTCAATCCCCAGGAAATAATTCAAGCGTCCGAGGTCCTTGATTGCAAATTCAGAGCGAATGCAGGAAAGCAGGCATGTGAGAGAGGCTGAATCATTTCCTATGACAATGATATCATCAACATAAACCAACAAATAAAGAAGACATGAACCTCTAAATAAAATAAAGAGGGATGTGTTCGCAGTACTGAACAAAAAGCCAAGTTTCAGTAGAAATAAACTGAAATGTTGGTACCAAGCAAGTGGTGCCTGGAGAAGGCCATATAGTGCTCGTTTTAAACAACACATATGAGGTGGATGCAAAGGATCAATGTAACCTGGAGGTTGCTCCATATAGATCGGCTTAGATAGGTAACCATTCAAAAATGCATTTTTAACATCTAATTGATGAAGTATCCAATGATTCATAACTGCAAGAGCAAGCACGATCCGAACAGTAGAAGCTTTAATGACTGGACTAAAAGTATGTGAAAAATTAAGCCCAGGAAGCTGTGTGAAACCCTGAACAACCAAGCGAGCTTTGTGATGTTCAACATAGACGTCGGCATGATATTTAATCCGATACACTCACTTAGAACCCACAACATTGGTGTTCGGGGGATGAGGAAGAAGCTCCCATGTATTAGTTCTGCGAAAAAAAGCCATCTCTTCATCCGTTGTTGCAACCCATTGAGAATTTTTTAGTGTTATCTTAACTCCACGGGGTTCAGTAGCAGATGTAAGGGCAATATAGAGTGAGCTAGAAAATCGAAGAGCCAAGTCTGCAGGATATTTTGGTTTATATATTCCTAATTGAGAATGGGTACGCATGCTATGAGTTATGATCGGAGCAAGTGGTGAGACGAGTAGATGTGGTACTTGATCATGGCCATGATTTTATGCGTCGACAATAGGTGGGGTCTCATTGTCAACAAGTGGCGGCGTGGAAACAGTAGATGGAAAATTACCATCATCATGCGGACAAATAGTGCAGGGGCGTCGAGACACTAATTGAGATACATCACCATGAGGAGAGGACTTATCATCATGCACTAATGGCTGCACACTATAGGGATCAACGAAAGAAGATATCTCCAGACTTGTGGTAGGCTCGGGGGATGTACTGGTCTTGAATGGAAAATGGGCTTCATCAAACCTTGCATGATGAGTAGTGTATATTCGTCCAGTAGTTGAGTCGAGACAACGATACCCCTTAAATTAAGCACTGTAATCGAGAAACACACAAGGGATATTTCTGGGTGAGAACTGGTTTGAGGCGTAATCCCGTACGTAAGGGAAAACCCGACACCCAAAAATTCAAAAACTAGCATATGACGATCGATGGCCATAAAGCATTTCAAAAGGTGACCGATTATGAAGAAGAGGTGTCGGAAGCCTGTTAATTATGTAAACTGCAGAACTGAAAGAATCCACCCAATATGTAATTGGAACTAAAGAATGAAAAAGCATAAGCCTGTTTCAGTTATATGATGATGTTTCCACTCAGCCTGCCATTCTGTTCAGGAATATATGGACAAGACAAAATGTGATGAATTCCACAACATTCAAAATGAGATTTTAACCTCAAATTAGTAAACTCCGTACCACCATCAGTTTGCATAACCTTAATTTTGTACGAAAATTGGGTCTCCACAAATGATTGAAAATGTACAAAGACATCAAAGAATTCTGATTTTGTACATAGAGGATATAGCCAAGTAAATCTCGAATGATCATAAAAAAATCATATAATAAGTAAAACCCGAAGCAAATTTAATGGGAGCCGGTCCCCAAAGATCACAGTGAATTAATTCTAAAACATGCACAGAGTGTTTCACATTATTCTCAAAAGGTAATTTCTTACTTTTCCCCAATTCACATGAAGAGCATAAGGAGGGTGATCGTTGTCATTTTCACCTAAATTTTAGTGTCTTCGTTTGTGGATTTTAGGATGTTTTCATCCATATTTGTGTAACTTTTGGTGGAGTTTTATGTAATTTGGAGAGATGTGGTATGGATTGATAGAAATGTGTAAATGAGATTAAATATGTATAAAACAGATAAAAAAATGGAGAAAAATGGAATCGAGAGCAAAACGGAGAAGGAAGAACAGGGCACGTTCGGACATGCCCTGTGTGCGGAACACGGGTCTGTCCGAGGTGGCCGTGTTCGAGCATCAGAATGCAGGACACGCCCAGGAGAAGACGTGTTCCGGCCATATGCGGAACACGGGCCTGTTCGAGAAGGCCGTGCACAGTCATCAGAAAATGCTACACGCTAAGGGGAGAAGCCGTGCGTTGCTGCACGAGCCGTGTCTGGGAACACCTAGAACACGCCGAACTAAATGTGCACCATACGAGCCGTGTGCTACTGCACGGCCTGTGTAAGTGCAAAAAGCAGTGTAAGTTTCAGAATGTTCCGGAAGCTTCTAGAAGGCCCCTAAGTGATATAAAAGGTTGAGTTGTGCGAAATTAAGGAGGAGAACACACAATTAGAGTAGTTACACACACTCTCACACCACATTTTCACACACTAGATCCATTTGATTCATCTCCATACATTTAATCTATCCATTCAACTTGATCTTCAAGGATCCATCCATAAATTCATCCTTTCATCACTTTAAGAAGAGAAAAGCATCAATGATTGAAGATTTTAGCATTTTTGAAAGAAGGAAGGGCATCTCCACTAAAGGAAAGTCAATCTACTTTTCAATTGTTGATTTTCTTCTTATTTTGGCTCAAATAGAGCAAGCCTTTGAATGTATTGATCTAAACACAATGTGTAGAAGCTACTCCTATAATAGGGCTAATCATATGATTGGTTGAGAAAAATGCTAGATATGTAGGATTTGAGATGTTGAATTGAGTTAATTTTGGACTTCCTTTTTTTATTAATGAATCATGTTTCATTTCAATACTTGTGTGATTAAATTCTATTCATAGTGTTAGGATGACCATTCCAATATTATGACTAGTGGTTTAATTGAGTCATATATTAAGATGTGCATGCATGTTAGTGTGAGGGGAGGTAAGTCATACTCTTCTTATGCTTAGAACATTCATAGGTCATAGGCTGACACTTAAGAAATTGAGTGAAAAGAACCAAACTTATGATCATAGTACCTTAAGGGAATTGAGAGTATGAACAATCCTAGGAGATTTAGACTTGTCAAAGAGTCGAGAACCTAATTGCCTTAGCCATAGGGATTAGGGATAAAAATGTGATTGCTTTTAGTCCATAATTAATGAAGTTCAATATTAAGAGTCATGCATATCTAGCTAGTTTCTTAATCATGAGTATTATTAGCCTTGCTCTCTTCTTAAGTGCCTTTTATCCACATTCCATTCATCTTCTCATTTGTTCGATATTTGATACATTTAGTTCTTAATTGATTTCTTAGTTAATTGATTAGAAATATAAGTAGTATAAAAACTAAACATTCAATCTTGTCACTCTTATAAAGCACAATCAATGACAAATCCGGATACAACTATAAGTTTATTTTCCCTTGGGACGACATTCTTATAAATTTTGTTGCTTGGTCACATGTGTACAACAATGATAGAGTCTCTTGCTCTCAAATATTTTACTAAAAATACGACTAAGAACATGGCGCTGCTTGCCGGTAAAATGTTAAAATTTTGGTTGTAACGAGTTTGAATTGATTAGTTTTGATAAGAGTATTTCTTTTATTTGTTTACTTGTCTTAGTTACTTGGAGAACTAATTTGTAAATTCTTGTAGGTACATGCAAACGAGTTCAGGGTCTCAATCTATTGAACCTTTGAACTTGGAATTAGAATCTACCTTAAGAAGACAAAGAAGAGGAGTGTTAGAGCCTACAGAGGAAGTTATGGAAAACGTAATGGATAATGCAAATATGGTTGATGAAGAAGGTAATTTGAGGAATTTTCAACAAAGGGGTGATAATGTTAGAGGAGGACATGTGAACAAGAAGCAAGGAGTGAACGAATGCTTGTTGATGCTTCATCGGGAGGTTCTATATTGGGGCAAACTCCAGAAAGAGCTATTGCTATATGTGAAGAGATTGCTTTGAATACGGGTCAATGACCTATGGATCGAGTTGCGGGTATGTATGAAAGGGAGAGAATAGCTAAGATGAAAGAAGTGTGCTTGCAACAAGTGAAAAAGGTGGAGGTGCCTAAGGAAGATATGATCGACAAGGCCATCACGAAGATACTTAAGAGGATGAATGCTAATTTACAAGTTTCTCCAAACTCTACACCTATGGTGAATCAACAAATGTTTTCGAATCCTCAACAAGGTGTGTCTTTATCTTTGATGAATCAATAAGTGTTTTCTAATCCTCAACAAGGCATGTCTATGCCTAATATGGGTCAATCTTCTCAAAGTTGTCAAATGCCTGCATCTATGCTCAACAAGGTATGTCCTCTAATTTTTGAATTCAAGATACTTGGTGTCCACCGGAGATGTCACTTGAGGAAGTTGCCTTCATGCAAGGAAGGAACTTTCAAGGAAATTATGGTGGTAACTTTGGTAATCATGGAGGGGGATATCCACAAAGGCAAGGAGGATGGGGGCAAGGTAATTTTCAAGGAAATTTCAATTAACCTCGTAGGTATGAGAATTTGTCATATGGGAATAAAGGAAATGCCCTTACTCTTCCATCGAGCACTAATCTGGGGGAGAAAACTCAAAATAGTAAAGAGAAGGCTATAATGGAAGATCAAATGGTCAAGATGTTTGATTTTATGAAACAAGAGAAAGAGGTGAATGATAAAAGATTTGACTTTATGAAACAAGAGAAAGAGTTGAGTGATAATAGATTCAAAGCACTTGAAACTCAAATGAATCAAATGGCAACCGAGCAAGGTGAAATGCATCGTAAAGGTAAGTTTCCCTCAACTACCGTTACTAATCCTAAGGAACAATGTTTGTATGTTACCGTTTGTAATATGTAAAGAAAGGTGGAAAAAGGGTTGGTGGAAACAACAAACATTGTTTCAAAGGTTGAAGAAGTAGTTTGTGATGAGGTCATGTCCAAAGTGGATGAGGAAGTTGTCATTGATGATTATTTGGCTTTTGATGATGAGAGGATCATTGGTGAATTTTTGTCTTCATTCATTGATGAAAGTAAGTGTGATAAAGATTTGTGTTTGGAACAAGATCATGAAATAGTTGAAGTTGATGCTTCATTAAAAGTGGAAGACCCCGGTAAATTTGTTCTTACTTGTAAAATTGGAAATGGGGAATATTTTAATGCTATATGTGATCTTGGTTCAAGCATTAATGTGATGCCTTTGGAAATTTTTGAAAAACTTGGCATTGGAAAGTTAAAGGAAACGGATGTTGAATCAAAATAATGGATGGTTCAATGATAAAGCCTCATGGAGTTGTGGAGGATATGCTTGTGAAAATAGAGGATTTTGCCTTTCCAGTGGATTTTATGATAGTGGAGAAGCAAGCGGATCCTTTGATCCCATTGATTTTTGAAAGGCCGTTTTTGACAACCAGAAGAGCAAAATTTGACATGGATAATAAGGAACTCACACTTCGTTCAAATGAAAGAGAATTGGTGTTATCAAGCAAGAATTTAAAAGGGGGAGATCTTTATTTAAAGCCATCCATTAAGCCTCCGGATGATCGAGATCGAGTGGTGATGAGTGATCTTTTTACCTAGTTTTTAGTGTCTTTTTATATTTATTTTCATATTATTTTATCCATATTTCATGTGTTATTTGGTTATGTTATGTGTTTTCATGGAAATATGTGTGAATGAGCTTAAACGTATGTAAAAATGAAACGGGAGCTGAAACTGAAGCAAAAATGAAACGGGAGCTGAAACTGAAGCAAAAATGAAACGGGAGCTGAAACGAGCAAGAAACGGGCTCACGGGATCCAACTCAAGTTGCAGAGTGCAACTCAATTTGACAACTCAAGTCAAGTAAGGTGCTGCTGATGTCCAAAATTTATACAGTGAGCCAACACGACTTACATGTGGCAACACGAGTTGCAACAC
This sequence comes from Pogostemon cablin, assembly GCA_023678885.1. Lineage (NCBI taxonomy): Eukaryota > Viridiplantae > Streptophyta > Magnoliopsida > Lamiales > Lamiaceae > Pogostemon > Pogostemon cablin. The sequence goes on from JAHCLQ010000432.1 coordinate 55,294, forward strand.
GAGTCGTTTTGGGTTGAAAGAAATCGAGTTGGAGGTCGTGCGGTGCAGGGCAGGAGTTCAAAATCATACAGTGTGCTTACTCGAGTTGAAAGTCACAACACGACTTGGCAACTCGAGTCGAGTAGGATCCCGAAGTCAGATCAGTTTCAGAGTCTCACAACATGACCGAACAGGCGAGTGCTCGAGTTGCTAACTCGAGTTGAGCTGAGTTAGCTCGAGTTGCATTACTTGCAACTCGATCGAGTAGCTAACTCGAGTAAGGCAGGCCAAGTCGAGTAAGGTCATTTTGGGCCAAAAATCTGGATTTACACTTGTCAATATGTGTAAGTGTGTGTAAAAAGCCCATTTGATGTTAAATTTGTGGCCCAACTTAGAGAGGGTATAAATAGCTTCAAGTTCAACATTTGAAGGGAGATTCCACCAAGGGTCTGCACCAAACTCCATAGATCACACATCATTTCTTCCATTCGCACCATCATCTTCATCCATTCACCATCCATTCCATCTACCATCATTTCACCATCAAAACCTTCATCCAATTGAGGAAAAGAAGCAAGGAAGAGAGGAAGATTGCAAGGGGAAGAAGAAGATCACCATTGGAGGCATCCAAGGGAATTTTCATCCAACTTTTGTATTGAAACCTTACAGTTCATCATGTTTTGTAAGGATCTTAATGTCTATGTTGATTTCCTTTTGAATATGGTAGGCTAATCTCCCTTGTGAGATTAGGAACATGTGAAGATCCGGGGTTATCTCATATTGTAGAGCGTAAGATCGGGGGTTGTCCTGGAGAAACAATAAAAAAATGGGGAAGAGCGTGCGGATAAGCCCTGTTCAATCCTATCCAAGGATGGCGCAGTTATTCATCACGCCGTGGATCAGATCAGAGGAAATTAAATCCAAAGGAGAAATGAAAGAAAAAACGGCAAAGACATGATTTCTGTGAAGATCGAACATATAGACAGCTGCTCATTTTATCAAAATAAGAAAGAAGGAATAAAATAAAGAGCCAAAGAATCCGAGGATATTCCGTATGAATAAAAAAAATAAGTGGTAGAAAAAGGAAATCGAGGCAATTAACCGAGGTTAGGCCCTGTAAGAAAGAAAAGAAAAGCGAGTAAGGAAAAGTTGGGGTAGCTCAATTTGTTATAACGTGTGTTGCAAATTTCCAAATGAGAAAGGAAGAAGCAAGAAAGAATAAGACCTGGAACATCCAGCTATATGCCTATCATCCAAGAACACTACAACATAAATGATGTTATGTTACACTTCACGGTAACACTTTTATTATCTATAACACTAAATTGTAACACTATTTAAATTTTAATAATATGTAACACTTGTTTTATATGTAACATCAATAAATAACATTTTTATGAAAGTAACACTTTTTAAATAACACTTTTCAGATTACATATTTTTATATGTAACATTTTAGTAATATCATTTTTCATATATTACACCTTTTATGTAACACTATGAAATTTAATACTATTATATTATATATTTTTAAATACATAACATTTTATACAAATGAAATATATAATATATTATATAGTTTAAATAATTTAAAAAAACTAACACACTATTAAACAATTATATATTATATAAGTTGAAAAAAATATATGCTCATATAAATAAAATGTTTAAAAATATTATTAGTGTTGTATGAAAAAAATATATTTATATTTATTTAAAACAATTTTAATATCTATAAATTTATTTATGATAAAAATATATTTTAATTATATAATATGATTATTTTTAATTATTTAAATTATTATATTTTTAATAAAATTACATTGTATAATATAATAATTTTTTAAAATTAGTTAGTATAATAACAACTCAAGTTTTAATTGTATTAGATGATTTTAAAAATTATATTTTAATAAATTATTAAAAAAGTGATGTGTAGTCATGTTTAATAAAATAAAAAACTCAAAATAAAAATTAAGTTATAGTTAGTCAAGGTATAGAAGTAACTAATTCTAAATAAGAGGTCAAAGATTCAAACCTGGTAGATGTATTTTTTTTCCTTATAAAATGTGTTACATAAAAAGAATACCACATGTAACATTTATAAAGTGTTAAATAAAGTTTTTCATCTATTGTAATATTTTTTAAGTGTTATTAATGATCGAAATAGTGTTGCTTTAGACAATAAGCAGCACGGGCAAACATTGCACCATAAAAAATGTTACATATTATCTATAATAACACATTTTTGCTATTAAATAACACTTTTGACGTGTTATATAAAACAAGTTATGTTGTAGTGGAAGAAATTAGCGTGTGTCGCTAATTATTTGGGAATATCCGAGATTGATGCGAAGAATGCACAAATTGGGTCTAGTTCAGATATGATGAATTGTAGCTCAGATGGTAGAGCGTATTCATGAACTGTTAAGATTCAGAGATTTCATCCAAGTATAAGGGAAAAAGAAAAGAAGACAAAGCCGGGGATATACCCAAGGAAAAAGAATACGAGGTTAACCCCAATAAGAAAAAAAAATTCAAGAAAATATGCCCGAGGATCAAAGAAGGCAAAAATCAATTTTAAAGTGTAAGGCGGTTTGCAAAAGGTTAAGGAGGAAGACTTAAAATCTTCTATATTATTGATCAAATAAGGGAAGGATTGCCGAGAAAGAAAGTCGAGGAAAAGGAACGGAGATATGTCCGAGGAAATATGCCCTGGTAAAGCGGGTTTACTCAAAAGGTTAAGGAGGAAGACTTAAAATAATCTACTGATCAAAGAAGGCAAAGATTGCCAAGACGGAAGTCAGAGGAAAACGAGCGGGGATATACCCGAGAAAAAAAAAGAAGGAGGGCCTTGAGCCCATTGAGAAAAAGGAGTCCAGACTATATCCTCGGGAAAGAAAAGAAAAAAAAATCTATGAGTCAACCGAAAGAAGGCCATGAGCCAACTGAAACGAGGCCAAGAGCCAACGAAAAAGAATGAAAGAGAAAGAGAATAGGCTTTGAGCCAATTGAAAATTATAGGGCATATTAGAGCCAACCGAAAGAAGGCCATGAGCCAACTGAAGCGAGGCCAAGAGCCAACGAAAAACGAAAGAGAAAGAGGCAAGAGCCAACAAAAAAATAAAAGAGAAAGAGGCAATAACGAACGGAATATAGTTACAAGGCCTGCACGGTTTTGATCTCACAGAATAAAAAAAATAGAGCCGGGGGTTTGATCGGTGTGAAATTCACCTAGAAATTTGGGCTTAATTGCATGAATTTATTTAGATTTAATTTAATAATTAAACATGATTTTAATAAAAATACTATTAATTGTTTGATTACTTGGAGAGAGGTATTCTTATTTATTTTGTAGAAAAAAAGGGTGTTTGTGCTTAAAAGAGCGAAGGAGGAAACAAAAATTAAATTGGGATGAAAACGAGGAAAAATGGTGGCAGTTCAAAAGACAACAGATTTTAAAGGGAGATACGACGACACATATACGTGGGATGCGATCCTTAATAGTTCACTATTGGCAGAAGCCAATGTCCCAGGGTCCTGGGGACTCATTCTGACTGAAACAAAGGGCGGGTCTTTACCAACTTCAAAATCAAAGATTTTCCTACGCGAGCCTTATTGAAATTGAAAAAGCCCCAACCTATAGCCTATAGATAGGGTATTAGCGCTTTAGTTTGATTGTAGGGGCGCGTTAGCGCTTGACTCGAGTAGATACCATTCCAATGGAGAAGCTCATCTCCCAGTTAAGGAAGGACGGCATAGAAAGAATGAAAAGTGGAAATACATGCCGCTCAACCAAAGAAATATGATGGAGAGTTGCCCAAAATGGGCACTAAGGAAAAGATGGGGACACCAAGGAAAAGATGATCCTCATGAATGTAAAAACTTCATTAAGGTGTAATCTAATCCTACTTATTATCTTTCTATTTTCTATGTTTTGGTGGTTGATTGAAGACATGATTATTGATTAAATTATGAAAATGTCTTGATTGAATTTTCGGCTTTGATTATGTTTCATTTATGAAATTCACATGCTTGTAATATTATGGGATTTATGTCTTTGGTATTAGTGTATATTTATTAGGTTGTGTATTGTGTATCGACATATCTTGTCGTTGCTTTACCCTTAGTTGCTTGCATGATTATCATATGTGAGTTCTTTCCATTTATTGCATGAGGATTAATATGGGGGGAGTTTGGTCAAAACCTTCCTATGTTTAGAACTACATAAATGAACACTAGCGAGATTACTTGTAATTGAGTTAGTGAAGGGAACCAAACCTTAATGAATTCATAGTACCTTAAAAGGGAATATTACCTATGATTTAGTACTTTTTAAGGAACTCGTACGTGTAATTAGTACCTATTGGGAGGTGTTCACTTTGGTCTCGATCTTATGTCCTATTTTGGGGTCTTTGTAAGGACCTACATCCTCTTCATCTCGAGAGAGAGTTTAGGTGAAATTTGTGATCGCTCTTACTATGATAGCTTAAAAATGGAAAATAATTAAAGATGTAGGATGACTGATTATATGAGTGCATCATGAAAACTACCGTATCATTGAAAATTCAAAAATATTGTAATTAGATTTATTTTTTCATGCATTTTATTTTATTTTATTTTTAAACCTCATTTTCTATCGTCCCTAACTAATCACGATACTATACATAAAGGCCATGAATCCTAAATTCTCTTGGATTTGATATTTTGTTTCTTGGTCGCCCCGACTATCAACGATCAATCAAGATTAGCCTCAGAAAAAAATAAAAAAGTTAAGAGTGAGCGTGAATTGAGAGTTCACTCAGGAAAGGGTTAAGCATGGATTGAGAATTCATACAAGAAAAGATGAGCACCAATTCAGTCACCATGCAAGAAAAGTTGTGAATTGAGAATTCATTCAAAAAAAATGCAAGAAATATATACTTGGGGGCTTCCAAGAAAAGAAAGGTTAGACTCAAATCTTCAGGAGATGAGGATGCAAAAAAAAAAGAGGCGGGAGGTTATATTCCAGGAAAGGAAAAAGGAAGAAAAAGAAGAAAGTCAGAGGAAAATAGCCGAGGAAAAGAAAGGAGATATTCCTAGAGAAAAACCCAGGTAGAACAGCTGAGAGGAAAAGAAATAAAAGAAGGGAAAGAAAATAGCTCAGTGGTAGAGCATCTGATGTTATCTCCAAACACGATTTCATCTAGAAAACTCCATGTGAAAAGCAATACTGGAGGAGCAATATTGAAGGAAACGGAACATAGTCAGCATACTGCTTGATATATACCAGTTAAAAAAGGAAACTCAAGATTCGAGAATATATATGTTCTGGAAAAAACGTCATACCATGAGAGAAGAAGAAGGCAGAAACCTCAGCCGGACATTAAAACCCGACCAGGGAAAAATAATATCAGAGATAAGCGTTAGATTTGCTCTATCACATGATAAAATTTCTTCACGTTTTACTCAATACTGATCCTAAGAAGAATATTCGAGTTTGACATACGACTTCAAGGAAAATGTCTTTTATCCAAAGTGGCGTTTTCTTATTCAGTTTAGCTCTTCTAACCAATGGAGATAGGTTGGGACCACTCCATAACCAATTTGATTCCACCTTTTACACTTGGCAACATCTTATTAGCTCATACAAGAGGGGATGAATTAAAGCTTGAGCCTCATGAAGGACACGTGAGAAACACAAGAATAAAGCAAGGAGCTCTACAATGTGAGAGGGTGGCTCACTTCATCATCTTCAACACACATACTCAACACCCACAAATAATTCTCTCACTACAATTCATTTCATATACCTTCAATACTGTAAATGAGTTTGGGCTCTATAACCTCCATCAATAAAAGCTCTTTCGACTCCGGTGGATGTAGGTTCTATTGAACCGAACCACGTTAAATCTCCTTGTGTTCATTTACTTTTCTTCAAGTTTTAGCTTATTGTTGGCTACGGAAGAGATTACTCATGTTTGATCATGTTTAAGTCTTCCTGACGAAAACGAGCATCAACAGTATGATTATGTTATAGTATGATTCTCACTACTAAAAAATACTTTATATGATATTGTGATATTTTTAAGTAATAAATAAATGCTAATGTAAGTTATATAAATTAGATAAGAGTTGTATTTCCGAAAATAAAACGTAGTGAAAATTTATTTGTTTTGAAACTTTTACTAATTTTGAAAGGTGAAAAGTGTAATTGGACAAATAAATGAGAAAAGAGTAACTTGTTGAAAAGGAGGGAGTATAATATATAGTGACTAGCTAGGTTTTAGATTTTTTTTGACGTTCTTTATTTTTATTTTTTTTACGTTCTTTACCTCTAAAAGTTAAATTTGAATTAATAATATAGTCTATAATGATTTAAAATTTTCAAAAATATTACCTTTTTTTTTGGATCCCATATGCACGATCTTGGATGTCCTATTACATTTTGGTGTTATTCTGTTACACGCGTTAGATGAGTGAGACGTATGCGGAGAGGAAAATCTCAACCTTTCTCCTTAGAGTTGATTGTTAGGGTATAAAATTTATT